>JAOWBH010153739.1:0-11919 GCA_028566215.1 Silene coronaria | reverse complement strand
ACTAAACTTGTATTTATAATAAAATGTTCTCGGAATTGGAGTTTTGAAACACTACCTCGGGCAACCGAGATGGTAGCATCCTTGATTACCTCGGCCGGGTAATTGGGGGTGTTACACCACATCTCTTTCATAACAAGTGTCCAAATCGAAGCGCGGAACACAAACTGACATTCATCGTAACGAGTAACCAACCCCCGCCGATGTCACACCGCAACACTGAACATCAAAAGCCCCACTCATCGCAGCGAGTGTATCCAAATCATTAATATGCACATCCTCTTTGACAATGGGAGCCACAAGGAGCAATAAGGGGATGAAGTCAATCTCTCGATATCGCTTCATAATTATTCTCTCAATCACGAACACCATCGTCACCACAACATGATCACAATAACAATAATCACAATCATACTCATATAATCATCAACCATAATACAACAATCATATCACAATCAATCATATAACCATACTAAGTAAGAAAACTCTATCTTAGCAAAACCGAGCGCAATCAATAGCAATTCAATGTCAATCTTCTACGAGACTGTCACCTACACACAATAATCGCATATAATCACTACAAACTTTATTCAATACCCGTAGAATAACAATTCCTCCAAATCAAGAAGATTATTAAATCAAGAAGAGATTTAGTTATCTCAATTGCTAGGAGGATCACTAGGACTATGATTATAATGTTTCTCAAACCCGAGGATGTTCTGTCAGAGGTAATGCAATGTTTCAACTTTTTGCCAAGCTTAAGAATGTGAGGAAGTTTTTCATTGACTTCCACAAGACTAACTATTTTGGGATCTCTAAGAGAGTGAGAAAAGCATAGAAAGATTTAAAGCATTGTCAAAAACAAGTTCAGCAACATCCTTTGGACCCTCATTATCTTGCACATGAGAAGGACTTGTTAAAGAAGTACTGGAAACTTAAACATACTGAAAGGAGCAGCCTATTGCAAAGAGCTAAGATTCAAAATATTAAACATAGTGATGCCCCCACAAGCTTTTTCTATGCTAGAATTGCAGCTAGAAAGCATCAAAGCATTATTGGAAGGATATAAGATAGGAATGGAGAAACAATAGAAGGAATAACTGATGTAAACAAATCATTTGTGGAGTATTACCAGTGGTTGTTGGGGGGAAAGGTGGACACAACTGCTTTATCCCAGATGATTTGAAGAGACCTAAAGTTCAGGACACTGATTGGAACCATATGTGCAGTCCTGTTACAGAAATGGAGATTAAGAAAGCTTTATTCTCAATATATTCCAACAAAAATGCTAGGCAGGATGGCTTTTCTTCTCAGATCTTTAAAAAATCCTGGCATATCATTAAAGATGATTTATGTGCAGCTATTGTAGCATTCATTAAAACCGGTGTAATGTCAAAGCAGCCAAACACTAGTTTGATAGCATTGATCCCTAAGAAACAAGTTGTTACCTCTGTGATGGCTATCGGTCTATTGCTTGCTGCAGTGTCTTTTATAAGACAATGAGTAAAATCCTATGTGAGAGACTTAAACCTTTGCTGCCAAACACTGTGGGGAAAGAACAAGGAGCTTTTGTGGCAGGCAGATGTATTTTTGAAAATATTATGCTTACTCATTCATTGATTAAGGGATATGGACAACAAGGAATATCACCAAGATGCCTAATCAAAGTTGACATAAAAAAAACTTTTGACTCTTTGCAATGAGAGTTCATTGGTCAGATGCTGAAGGTTTTTAACTTTCCTACTCAGTTTCAGAAGTGGATTATAGGGTGCATAACTTCCACATGGTTTAGTGTGAAGATCAATGATGATATTACTGGGTTTTTCAAGGGAGCTAGTGGTTTGAGACAAAGGGACCTCCTCTCTTCTTTTATATTTGTAATGTCCATGGAAATTCTTTCAAGAATACTTAGGGGGATTCATAGCAAGAAGCAGGTCACCTATCATCCAAAATGTGGCAAAATGAAACTCAATCACCTCATTTTTGCTGATGACTTGATGGTATTTGTGAGGGGAGACACTCCTTCAGTTAAAGCTGTCACTGATTCTTTACAACTATTTGCCCAATTGTCTGGTTTGAAAGCAAATCCTGACAAAACAAACATTTACATGGGAGGCATCAGAGATGAAATAAGACATGCTATTTTGAGGAATAATGGCTATGCTGAAGGAACTTTTCCATTCAGATACTTGGGAGTTTCATTGAATGAAGGGAAACTAAACAAGGCTATATTTGCTGACATGATTAGCAAAGTACAAACTGCTTTGAATCACTGGTCAACACACAAGATATCTTATTCAAGGAAAATTAGTTTGATAAATACTGTCATATTTGGGTTAGAGCAGTACTGGTGTGCTACCCTACTGATGCGAAAAGAGGTGATAAAACTCATCACTATTTTTTTTGCAGAAACTTCCTATGGAGCTCTGAAGAGGGGACAAGGAAAATGACTATGAAGAGCCGGACATCCTGCTGTGTACCATATAATGAGGGAGGGTTTAACATTAAAGAGATTCTGGCACAGAATAAAAGTATACTATGTAAATGGATATGGGAAATTGATACTCACTTTGATAGCACTTGGTCTCAATGGAACTATATGTATAACATCAAGTCATTAAATTTCTGGACAATGTAAATTAAACCGCACCACTCAGAAAGCTAGAGAAGCATTCTATATGTCAGGAATGAGCTGATAAGGAAAATAGGAGACATTAATAATGCAATAATTGCACTGAGTAGCTGTGCTAAAGCAGGTAAATTGAAAATTAGCTTGCTTTATGATCTGTTTAGAGAGAAAGTCAGCAAGATTACTTGGGTAAGGGGAGTCTGGAGTAGAGCTGTGCTACCAAAGCATAGTTTCATTATGGTTTTAGCAATGCAAAAAAGACTTGCTACCGTTGACAAGCTAAATCAGAAGGGAATATGCCTGGTGAATTGTTGTTTTCTTTGTAAAGCAGCTTTTGAATCTCATAAGCACCTGTTCTTTAAATGTTCTTATGCAGCTGATATGTGGAAAGGAGTGCTGATGTGGCTAAGAATTCAGGACAAATCAATGAATATGACTAGAGAACTTATGTGGATTGCTAGTAGGAAACTAAGAAGGCATTGGAAGGCTACTTGGTTTGCTAGTTGTTTAAATGCTACAGTGTATAGTATATGGGAGGAAAGGAATTCACGCATCTTTCGAGAAGTCGAGCATATCATAGCTTACTTAATTAAAAAAAAATACAATTCTCGTTAGTGTTCGACTCATATATGTAACTCACCCACTTTATGAGGATGAGATAGTGCAGTATCTTAATTACACTTAACCACTACTTTCTCCGACCCTCAAACCCCCTGCCATGACAACGAATACACCTTACCCATTGACAACAACCATGAATCAGACCTGAAGACGAAGGCAGACCTTCCATGCAAGTCAGTTGCCAACCCCTATCACTACCGTGGCCTCGCCATTTTCGACCCCTATCCCTACCCGGAATCAGAGTGGATGGTGGTCGACAGCGTCAAGACGATATGATAAAGTATAATACTCCCTCCTATTTCCTTTGTTGTTCCCTTTTCTCTTTGGCACAAGAATTAAGGGGATCATTTTAGACCACACAATACACATGACTCCACATCAAATTAATTTTGGACCACTCAAAGTTGTCCAAATAAGGAATAGGAAACAACAATGAAATATGATAAAAAAGGAAAGGGAAACAACAAAGGAAATAAGAAGGCGTATTTATTTTCCTTGTCCCCGTTCTTGTCATGCCTTTTATGAGTAAACACCACTAAAAGGACCTAAACTATCATAAAATGTAGCTATAAGGACCTCAACTTACATTGTGTGGCTTTAAGGACCTCAAATCATTATTTTGACAAAAATACCCTTGCTTATATACATGTGCTTAGGGAGGAGTTTACCAGGTAGATTTTATTTGTTCTAATCCCACACATTTACGTCAATAGTTACATATTGATTATTTAAGACGAAAGTAACCGTCTTAAATTTAAGACGAATCAAATAATAACCCACTTGTGTAGGTAGGATAAAAATCTTGTTATTTTCTAGTCATTTCACATTTGTCTTGATTAACATATTTGACCCGTTTTAACTTTAAAACGAATATTTCCGTCTTGAGAGAAACTTAGTGAATATTATCGAGTCCTAACAAAAAAAGTGGCTCTATTATGTTACACAAAATTGTGTATAAGACCTTCTTATAATAATTAATTTATAAGACCATTTCAATGTATAAAAAATGCAAGCTTATTTTTTTTACCTATTTTGATGATACTAATAACACGTTTTATTTTAAAACCCAATTTATAATGTTAATACTTAATACCAATTTTATCTTATGTCGTTATATCATATTTTTAATTCTTGTTTAGTATCCGTACATATCTTTTTTATGATTTTTAGTTAACATGTTACTGAATAGTCTCACAATATTGTGAGATGATTACTACGTACAAGACTATTTGCTCTTTGTTGTACTACATAATAAATATGTTAAATATTTGATTTCACAAATAAAACAACATAATTGGGTTTGTTAATTAAAAGTTATTTACATGTTGTTTTATGTTTTTAACTTATATGAGATTTAAACTTGGGTACGTACACGAAATACTACCTAGCTATCGAGGATCGAATAACTTTGTTAACTCGAATTGATCTAAATTAGATGATCATCTAACTGGGTTGTACGTAGACAACTTTGTTCACTCCATTTGGTCAAAATTGGGTTCTACGCAAACGAAGTACTTTTTTAGGTCCAAATTAAAATATATGTTCATCCGTTAAAAATAAAGCATATGAGAAGGTTGTTGTCGTCAAAAAAATGTCTCGTGTCCTATATTATGTGATAGTTTAGGTCTTTATTATAGTGTTTACTTCCAAAATTCACACTAAACCTTTTTAGGACTTATAATAATATTTTGGAAATTTAGGTTAAACTAATCAACATGTATTTATAGATGAAAATTTACAATTATTTCTTCAATTTGATATTCAATCGGATAAATGTGTGACTAAAATTTACCTACTAACACTAGTACACTACAAAAGTACAAATATAAAGTAAGTACATGTTCGTTCATACACAAGGATATTTTAGTCAAAAGAATAATTTGAGGTCCTTAAAGTCACTTAGTTGAGGTCCTTATAGCTACATTTCATAGTAGTTTAAGTCTATCTAGTGATGTTTACTCGGTCTTTTATCAACCAAAAATACTCTCTCATCTTATTCACAATCTCATTCCACTTTTTAGTATAAAACCAAAAAGTTACTGTCCAACTCTAACCAAATCTATTTATCCAAGAAAAAACAAACAAAGCATATCTACTAATCAACACAAACGCGTTTAATTTAATTTGATTAATTGAAAAACGAACCCCACAACACAAGTCCACAACATTAATTAACTAAACAAAGTACTCCGTAGTAAGCAAGCACAGAAATGTCTCCTAAAATCTCGCTCATTTTGTATGCAACTTCAAACATTTGCTTTGCGCGTTGCTACTTGCTTCGTTGACCCAACTTACTCTTTACCCCATTTGACTACTACTCTTCATTTCTTCCTTGCCTTTTGATTTATTCTTATACAGGCAACAACTGCTTCAACTTCAACTTTGATGGGTTTGATTTGGTAAAACCCACCCTTTTTACCCCATCTTTTCATTAATCTCACTTGGTTTTTCATCATATTATCTTATTTACTGCTCTACTGAATTGCTCTAAGTGTTTATCATGTTATATGTTAATCATAGATGTGGGGTGGATTAAATAAGAGGGGAGCACCTGAATATTTCTGGGGGTTGTTTAGTTTTTTTTTTTATCCATTTTTTGAGGGCTTTATGCTGAATTTTCATGTGGGTTTTGTAAAGTTGTATGCTTTACGGTGTTGTAAGCTTGTTTGGTTCACATTGAGCTTTAGTTGGATGTTAATTGGTGTGTGTTTTGAGTTATTTAGTTGTTAGATTGATCACATTTTTGAGGTGGGTTTTGCAATTGTTTGACTTTTAGTGGGGTTGCATTTAAAAAAAAAAGTGATCTTGATCTTAGATCTTGAGAAATTGAATTACAAGTTGGTAGCATTGGATCTTGATAATTGGAAGAATAGATGGGGAATACTTGTGTAGGACCTACTGTTTCTAGGCATGGTTTCCTGCAAACAGTATCAGCTGTAGTTTGGCGAAGCCGGCCAGACGATGTTGCTTCGGTTACCAATGAAGAAAGCCATAGTGAATCCACTCCTGCATCTTCTGTTACTACAGATGAACCAACATTGCCTTTGCGTACCCAGAGTGAACCTCCTAAACAAGTCACAATGCCGAAACAAGAACCCGAGAAAATCAGTGTGCCTCAATCAGAAGTTCAGCAAATGGTGATACCCAAGGCTGAGGTTGAGCCGGTTGAACAAGCGAAACCAAAGAAACCTCTTCATTTTAAGAGAGCACCAAGTGCTGGGCTTCGAGTGGAATCTGTTTTACTTAAAAAGACGGGCAATATTAAGGAATTTTACTCTTTAGGGAGGAAATTAGGACAAGGGCAATTTGGGACGACGTTCATGTGTATAGAGAAGGCTACTTGTAAAGAGTTTGCTTGTAAATCAATAGCAAAAAGAAAGCTTCTTACAGATGAGGATGTGGAAGATGTAAGAAGGGAAATTCAAATTATGCACCATCTTGCAGGGCACCCAAATGTTATAGCGATAAAAGGGGCTTATGAGGATGCTGTGGCAGTTCATCTTGTGATGGAAGTTTGCAAAGGGGGTGAGCTATTTGATAGAATTATACAACGTGGACATTATACTGAAAGACAGGCAGCTGAGCTTACCCGAACAATAGTTGGGGTTGTGGAAGCCTGCCATTCTTTGGGGGTAATGCATCGGGACCTGAAGCCAGAGAACTTCTTGTTTGTTGGTCAGGAGGAGGATTCACCCCTAAAAACAATTGATTTCGGGCTTTCAATGTTTTTCAAGCCAGGTAGTGAATGTTCTCTTCCCATTTTCTATATCTCACTTTGACTGTTGTGACAAAATTTGAAGCAAAAAAATTAATGAATTTCTTATGCCTGATAAACTCTAGTAACTATAACTCGCTCCTGTTCGACCTCCAAGGGAAAATGCACTGTGATTCACATGAGTATCATATATGATTTGACTTGAAAGAAACTGGAATCAATCTAACTTACCTGACATGATTGTATTTCATTTGCCATGTTCTTGCAGCCTTTTTTCTATTTCCAAATGTTTTATGAATTCTTGCTATGTTGTTTATTTAAAGTATCCTTTAATACAATCATCTCAGGTAAGTTTCTAACTATTCTCAATAGCTATCTTAGCTGTCTGAGTTTTGGTAAATATTCTTACAGTTTCTGCATGTTGTACCTTTGCCTAATATTTAAAGCTTAATAGCTTAGATCTGTAATATACAACTTGATTTGTATATAGCGCACCATTGTTATTGTGCGTAATAAACTAGAAAATTAGGGCCAAAACTTTCTCTTATATAATATAACAGTACAATGACCAGATCTATTTCCATATCCAGTTGAGTGAAGTGATACGCTGTTCTCTGATTTTGGTGTACAATGAATATAAAGCAAAGTGACTCACTAAACCGTCTCTGTGTCATGTATAGTGAACTAGCAATTCTTAATGCAATTATCATTGTGATTTGCGAGTCATTTGAAAACAGGATCTCTATATATCCAGCACTAGAAAATTTGCTTATGTGCTCCTTTTACCTTGTCATAGACGTGATCCTTTGGGGAAACGCGTTAATGTTGCCTTCATATGTGAACAGACAATTTAAAGTCAGTGTGCATGCTCTCTATTTTTTTTTGTTATTGATTTGAATATGTATTCTTTGGATTTCACTGATGTTACTTCGTGTTATTACACCGAGCAGGTGAGAAGTTCACTGACGTGGTTGGAAGCCCTTACTATGTTGCCCCTGAAGTTCTGCGAAAACGTTATGGTCCAGAAGCAGATGTATGGAGTGCTGGGGTGATAATTTATATTTTACTTAGTGGAGTACCTCCATTCTGGGGCGGTGAGAATTTAAACTAGGACCTGCAGTTTTACCAAAGTTTGATAATTTTATAACAAATTCCTGACAAGCTTGATATTGCATGTGCAGAAACTGAGCAAGGGATATTTGAACAAGTCCTTCATGGTGATCTTGACTTCTCTTCCGACCCTTGGCCTAGCATCTCAGAAGACGCAAAAGAGCTCGTGAGAGGAATGCTTGTTCGTGATCCCAGAAAGCGACTTACCGCACATGAAGTTCTATGTGAGTGACTGAGTTCTTTTAATAGTTTTGTTCCGATTTCTTGGAGTTCAGCTCTGGGCTGTTGGACGAACTGGTTCCACCATGTTATCAAGTGTTGTGCTTATATGCTTTTGACATGCAATGAGTACATGATATGGATTTTGTTCGTGATATATGATTGCTCATGTATGTAGTATTGTTGATGTCAGGGACTAAAGGTTGCATTAAGAGTGATATGGAGTTCATATGATGCTTGATGATTATTGTGTTTCCCGTCTCTTTTCAGAGCTTCTTTCTGAATTAGCCAAGTCTGCCATTTAATTTATAAATCCATTTCATTTCAGCAGCTCAAAATTTTGTAAATACTTCTTAGTAGGGAGCATATTCTTCTCAGCAAGTCTAGTAATTAGAGCGATTGCAGGAATCAAAAGGCTTTCCTTAACATTCTTATTTGTTTAGACCATTTGTTACAGTTTTTAGGGTAACATACTTTAATGGGGGTAAGATTGCATAAATTCGACCCCTTGTGACCTCACCATTTGCAGGACTGTTTGTTGCAATGGCTAATGTTGTCTTACCTGGGTGTCAGCTATCTAAGGGTTCTTTTTTCCTTATGCACTGCTGAATTTTCTTGCAGGCCATCCTTGGGTGCAAGTTGATGGAGTGGCACCTGACAAACCTCTTGATTCTGCCGTTTTGAGTCGCTTGAAGCAATTCAGGGCCATGAACAAACTCAAGAAAATGGCTCTTCGAGTAAGTCCTTAAACCTGGAAAGAAACATTGATATCAGGATAAATGAATGACAGTATGGAGTACTTTGGAAGAGATGTAGTCTATGGAACTGCCAAAAACATTTTTGATTGAAGTACATTTTTCTGATCCCTTGTAAATTAATAGATTATCATTGTTGTAGGTGATTGCAGATTGCATGTCTGAAGAAGAGATTGCAGGTCTGAAAGAGATGTTCAAAATGATAGACGCGGATAACAGTGGCCAAATCACTTACGAAGAACTTAAAGTTGGACTTGAAAAGGCTGGTGCCAACCTCAAGGAGTCTGAAATTTATGATCTAATGCAAGCGGTAAGTATAATGTCAATATCTATAGATGTGTGAAATGCATGTCAATATGTTTGTATAGTTTAGCCATCTTAACTTTGAGTCACATGGATTAGATCTATCTCAACTATTGAGAAGGCACAATACCAAAAGCCACAAACACTCCTCTTGTGATTAGAGCTTAACTTCTTGCCTTCTGCATATCACAAGATCTAGATTTTTTGTAGATCCAAGCAGGCTTGATATTATTAATAGCCTCGAGGGAACAATTTTTCTGTGATATGGTCATTTATGCTATACAATCAAATTCTTGATAAGAAAAGGAAGATTGTAGAATCAGGCAGTTAATGTGACAGGCCGACAACAGAGGCACTAGTAATTGATTTTAATTCATACTCTTCTTCAAAGATGCTGTGACAGTGGGACAAGCCATCAATCCCTACTGTTGCTTGCATGTTTTAGTTTCAGAAGTCCGTACACTTATGTGCACTTGTTAAATGGGTATCCAGCTGCAGGCTTCATGGAGAATTTATTCACTGTACTCCTAGGAAGCTAGATAACGAACTACTACATCCCAAATTATTGTACCCATTTGGCTTTAGTGGTCAATCAACACAACTAATCTCCCGTCAGTCCGTCACCGTTTATGATTGGCTTTAGTGGTCAATCAACACAACTAATGTCCCGTCAGTCCGTCACCATTTACGAATGCCCAACTTACTTCGTAACATGGTGAAGTAATGCAGAGAAGTAGAATTTAGTTTTCATTTACTCCACTCTTGTCAAGTACGATACTAATTACTCCATAGTGATTTTATTTTAGTTCACAATGCCTGATCTGATCTTCCTTTGATCATTGTCCTTGCTGAGCTCTTTTTTTGGCGTGAAAGGAGCCACAAAAAGGAAGTGTTAAAGCTGACGGGCTTTGAACCTGAGTGTTTCCATTCAGTAACTTTACTAGCTAAGCTATCTAACAGTGTCCCTTGCAAGTCCTGCACATCTAAGTTATGCTTTTATTACTGGTTTTATGCCTAAATTCTGTGAAGGTGACATTTTGTTTAGTGACTGTCGAACAAGTTGTAATCTTTTTCTCTTCAAGGTGACAAAGATCGTGGTTTCTTTCGTTAGCATAATTAAGAGCATGACTCTCCTTTTAATTATAGACTTATATACCTGATCATATTATTATTTTGAATTATAGGCTGATGTTGACAACAGCGGAACAATTGATTACGGGGAATTTGTAGCAGCAACATTGCATCTAAATAAAATTGAGAAAGAAGATAATTTATTTGCAGCATTTAATTACTTTGACAAGGACGGAAGTGGTTACATTACTATCGATGAGCTTCAGCAAGCTTGTGAGGAGTTTGGTGTTCAAGACGCAAGACTGGATGAGATGATTCAAGATGCTGATCAAGACAACGTAAGTAAATATGGAACATCAAAAATGTCTTTTCTTTATATAGTTTTTTATTCGTTATGTAGATAAACTTGGGGGCAATTAGTCATTTTATGTCAATTCCAGTAATTTTGGATCACATGTTTTGAGCCCGGTCATTTCAAATAGGATTGATTTGTGTTCAAGTGAGGTATTTCTAGATAGGATTGATGGTGTTTCAGACTTTCAGCCATACTAGGGCCTTTTGTTAGGTTCTCGAGTTTGGGCATTCCAATCACGAGCAAGTATTTGTGGGTTTACTATTAATCATTATGATGGTTATACGTGTTCCAACTTGCAGGATGGGCGTATTGACTACAATGAGTTTGTTGCGATGATGCAAAGTGGAAATGCAATGACAGTCGGAGGTAAGAAAGGCCAAGATAGCAATTTAAATGTCGGGTTGAGGGAAGCCCTGAAAATTTAGCTGCAGTCTGCGTGCCAAGGACCGTGTTTTGTCATTGCCTCACATTTTGTGAAATAGCATATATTTTCATTACTAGAGACATTTCAGTCCCGCTTAGGGAAACGAGGTCGTATAGCGAGGATGATGTTCATAATTTAAGGCTGTGCTTGTTAGCATGTACTTCTATTTTTTTAGTGGCTTTTGCTACTACAAAGGAATTATTGCAAATTCAAGTTGAGGAAAAACTGTGTTGGTTCTTTGATATTATTCCATTGTACATTGTGTTAACATAGTACTTTGATCATTGAATTTTTTTGAGAAACATTGAATTGTTAATTTGTCCAATAAGTAAATTGCTTGGGTCGTCCCACATTCCTCTCACTTTTTCACTGTCCTCGCACTTTTGAAAACAATTAACAAAATCAAAAATTTATGTACTATCAATTTGTGTTGAAAACAAAACATTTTTTTTCCACACTAAACTAGTTTTAAACCCGTGCAATTTTGCACGAGTTTGTTTTTAGGAGCATTATTGTTATAATGATTAACATAAAAAAAAATATAATAAATTAATAAATATTTTATACTCTATTTTTTTTATAATGATAATAGTTTAAAATTTGTGCAAAAATTAAACGTTTAAATCCATGTAAACATGCACGAATTTAGTGTTAAAACATGTTATATAGTATATTAAATGCACTTATGAATATAATAAATAGCTAAACATGTAAATACCG
>JAOWBH010153738.1:0-20645 GCA_028566215.1 Silene coronaria | reverse complement strand
TAGTTATGGTGGGCAGGGCGGCGAGGTTGTCGGCGATGGGCGAGGTGGTTGCTAGTGGATTGGCCGGAACGAAGGTCGGAGGATGGCTGACGGGGAAGAGGGTTGGAACAAAAGGAGTAAATGAAACAATTAAAATGAAAGGGTAAAATGGTCATTCCCGTCCATGAAAAAGTAAAATCCGTCCATGAATGAGCACCACCCTTTGACAATTAACTTTCTTCCCCAACCAAAATGATAAATAATTTATTTTTCCACACTATTTTAATAAAAGCTTCTAAGAAACGAGGGTGGAATTTTGGGACTAGAGTTTGAACGGATGTTTTTTTTTTTTTTTTGTTAACGGGGCTTAATTGTCGATAATTATTTTGGTAATAGTTATATGATATGGAGGACACGGTATTCGCTCATTTTGATCTGTGATGTTCATTCTAATCAGTGGCATTTGAGGCTTGATCATGTCTAGGATTATGGTTTCTTTTTTATATGCGTAAGACCCACAAGAGCAAATATGTTATTGACGATATTTGAGCTTAAGTCATGAGCACCACTCTTTATGACTGAATTACGACTTTACTAGCTATGGTAGTGGACCTGTGCAGATTATGGTTGTTTTTGAAGTGAGCTGTAGTTCAAATTGAAATAATTAGGGCATAGATTATACAATCCGAAGATAAGATATGCTAACGAACAAAAAATTGCCGAAACAGGTACGTGGTTACCTTCATGCAGTTGTAATGGTACCCACCTATTATAGTTGGGTGATACCTCTAATTGGGTTGAAACAAGTACGTGGTGATTTGTAAGTATCCAAGCATCAAAGTAGTTACAGTACAATTTTGCATGCCATTGTCCCCGTCAATTTCGTCAAATCTCGACAATTGCATTTGTTTTAAACAGGCATATTTGTTTTCACTTAAAACAAATCAAATATGCTAAATGAGATAAACACAAAATGTCTAAAGACTAGTAAAGACAAAAATACGAAAAATAATTATGAAAATAAGGGATAATCAAAGGGATTTCGTGCTTTCGGGTCATATTTGCCATTTACAAGTAGAATGAATAATTGTGAAAATAAGGGAACCCAGGAAAAGGGTAAAAAAAGAAAATGTCAAAACAAAATTATGTTCACTTCTAAATTCTATCTATAACTTTCTCCTTGGTTCAACCAAGTAAACTACCAAAAGAGCATAATCATACATGCATAACAAGATAGACTTGGTTGGACAATTAAGGAGTTCTTTCTTTCAGTCCTCCGGTCACCGCTTCAGTGTAAAAGTCGAGTTGGTGAGCTCTCGATTTACTATAGTGAATAACTGAAAATGTGTGTCGTCCTCAACAAGGAGACTAGAGTGTGGTGATAGGACCGGTCCGGTTTGAACAAAGACAAGAGCAATCTGGTTGAGATAATTCGCTTCTGACGAGTCGTTTGTCACGGTTGATCATTAGCTTTACATGGGGAAGCTTCATACTTACTTGACGCCAGATCTCATTTACTGTTCCATTTGGATCTTCGTATTCAAAGTAATGCTTCACCTGAACCACAAAACAAAACCATCACCATTCATGCAGTCATCAAGGCTTACACAAGACAAAACGGTATTTACTTGTGAGACCAGGCACATTAATCCTACAATTACGTTCACCATTTTCCCTATGCTATCTGAGACCAACTATTACTTCACAATTTCGAAATGAACACGCTTTTGTTAAACATTTTGCAATGCTTCATCCTTCTTCAAGACTGTTTAAAATAAATCGTCACCTTTCTTGACAAATAATTGAACGTTTTTTTCACATTCATAAGTCTCAAAAATATCTCCTGGCCATTTTGTGCTATGAGGAGGTCAACAAAAGATAACAAAGCCTTAATCTCAAAAGATTTTAGGGTTGTCTATCATAATCCTCTTCGGGAATCATAGGCTTTACTATGACACGAGAAGGAAAGGGAGGGAGAGCGATAAGCAGTGCTGCAGTGGTGCTATTTTTCCAAATCCTTCCTATGTTGGAATAATTTTAATCTGGCTAGTAGGAGGAAAATATTTGTATCTCTCTGCATCCCAATTTGATAACCAAACAAAGGAATCATCTCCCTCCCTTTCCTTCCCTCTATCCAAATACGGGGACAGCAGAGGGAAAGTAAAGAGAGGAAATAAAACAGGGGAAAATTAAGTACGTGAACTCATAAAAGCAAGGATGGAGGGAGAGAACGAAAGGGGAAGTGGAAAAATGAGAAATAAATCAAGTGAGACAAAGAAAACCTAGTACAAAAAAATATAATCACACAAATAATAAATCCACTTCTCAAAAAATAATATTGGAACTTTATTAGTAAACAGTAAAATACATACTGACTAGTAGAGGGCTAATACCTTCATCAACTCCTGCTGGAATTCCAGAAGTTTTGATTCGCTCACAGCTCTAAGTAGGTTGACAAGAAAGCCAGGCTTTACGGCAGAGGTGGTCTCTACAAATACTGCAATTTTCTTGTAATCTATGATATCTTCAAATGGTAGTTCAATCTGATCACTGATTATTACAGGTATACACAAGCTTACAATTGCATCAAACAGTCGGCATGCAGAGGGAGTATCGCCTGCAGGATGCAAACAAAATTTCGATGTGTGCATCCCCTGTGTAGCTGCACGGCGACTCTCCCTCGATTGTGCACCATGCTTCATGACAACATCTTCTTCTTTCTCAAGAATTTGAAAGAGTATGTCACGAATCTTTCCACCCTGAAATAGAAATACGTGAGATGTGTTAAATGCACATCCCGAATAAAAGGATGAATAACAAGGATGTGAAAGTAAGCATTGATATGAAACAGTGATTGAGTAAAGACTACAAAATGCTGCAAACAAGAAAAAAGTGCAATAATGTTAAACCAGGGGTTCTGCAACAACGTTACATCAGTGCGGAATCAAAACAAGAGCAAAATATAAGAGCAAAAATTTGAGATTTCTTGTTTACGGTTAATTACAGGATGCAGTCTTTAGTTTCTCTTCGCAGCAACATGGACAATAATAAAGCATCAATTTCACCTAAATGACATCTTATTTGAACACAGTATATACAGCACAAACTTCCCTGGAATCTAACCCTCAAAGCACACTCTAAAAAAGATTTACTAACTGTTTTACCACTTAATCTACAGCAGAACAGGCCCCTCAGAGCATTCATGAAGAGATTGGCAAAATGGAGAGGAAACGCTACCGTCTTCAGCTAAGGTAATAAACGTGTAAAATACACAACTAACAAACAGTAATACACGGGGCAACTAGTCTGCCAATCAATTTCATAAAAGTCCGATACTCACAGTCGCACCTGAGTAGATGATTATCTTAAAGAACTACGCTCACTCCTAATCTAAGCAAAAGTTTCCTTTATTCTTCTAAGAAAGTTGACCAATTTAAACCCTAAATCCAGGGGATAAGGAGATCTTAGAAATATTTTAATGCCTTCTAGCAATACCGATTCTGACAGCTTATTTTCCGGCATTTTCAGCATCGATGATATACACAATAAGACTTCAACAATATCTACCCTATAAAATGATCAAGATCGCCAATTCAAGATTTTACACATCCAGAGAAAAGATATCCAATTCTATCGGCTCTAGAAGATCAACGTATAAACAAGACAAAGCCAAAGTCTATATCAAAGGAGCAACATTTTTAAGCAAAACAGAGAACCTCAAAAGCAACATGATCAAGCCAAAACCAATTCACAATTTTCAGAAACAAACAAAGCAGAAGATCATCGTATATTATACCTCTTTCCTATATCGATTACCCATGAAAAACAACAATGAATTACGATTCTCGACGCCAACATCCCCTTTAAAAGTATTAATCCGATGCGAATAAGGCAAAATAACATCTTTAACAAGAGAAGCTTGATCACTTCTCAATCTTCCAAAATCCGAAACCAACAACACCCCATTCTTAATCCTATCAATAACCTTATACAAAGCATTAGGGTCTTGACAAATAAATACATGATCCCATCCATTATTCCTTTTCCAATACTCTTGTTCTTCCAACCACTCCACCAACTCCTCTTGCATCCTCTCATCACTATACAATGTGACTCCGCTTTCGCCACTGCCACCATTATTACCATTATTATTACTATTACTCGGTCGAATCGGATTCGCAACGAGACTCAACGACGAAAAAAACGGAACGTAAAATAAATCCGCCTCATCCGGATCCAAAACCCTAATTACAGCTGAATTTAAACCTCTATCTTTCTTAATCAAATCAGAAAACAAATACCACTCCGCAGAATGCTGATTACCAGGATACTTAAGCTCCGAATCATCAACAACATTGTTCGAGCTCTTATCACCGCCATTGTTAGAGTTCCGAGCACTCGCGTAGCTCCGAATTACACCGTAAGTGAATTTCCGAGGTAAATCATACATAAACACTTTAACCCTAACCTTACCATTGTTCGAATTAGGGTTAGGATTAGAGTTTCCGACGGCGGAGGAGGAGAAGAGGGAGGATTCAGGTATGGAAGGAGAGAAGAGGAAGGTGTTGAGAAGAAGGTAAATTGCGAGGATTGCAGAGATGGTGATTAGGGTTTGTTTGAAAAGGGAATTTCGAGTTAATTTGAAGAACATGGTGTTGATTGTGGTGGTTGGGGAAAGAATTGGGGATTTAGGACGGTGGTGGAGGTGGTGGTTGTGACGGTGGCTCATTTCTTATATTATGAAGGATGTTTGAAATTATGGAACATTATTGTAAATGTGTGTAATTGATTAATTATTGGATTGTGAGTTGTTGTGTTGGTAACATGTTTTGGGAGAAAATGTTTGGGAAATGTTGGAGTCAATGATTGTGAAATTTGGGGGGGGGGGGGGGGGGGGGTTAACAATTAAAAAAAAAAAAAATAGGGGGGGGTTGACCATTTCTCAACATCGATAGTCGGGATATTTTTATTCGATATATTTGAGAGTATAGATGTGTTAAAGTTATGAAATGTTGTAATTATAGCTGAGGTTTAGATAGTCGGTATCGATAGTCGGGACACTCTTTCGATATAAGTGTGCGGATGTTGGCTAATTTAACGGGTAGAGTAGAGGCATAGAGTCATCGCCTCATCGGATTTAATATTCATAATCTATGTCGACATCGAATTGCCCTTGTGTGAGTAAGAGCGTAAATGTTCACTTCGACCAACTTTGGTTGTTTTGAGGTTTTATTTCTTATATGCCAATGCCTTTTTTGAATTTTATCAAGATGTGTAATTGTTTCAGTTCGAATAATAATAATATCTATTATACACTTATAGGTGTCACAAACCTCGTAAATGATTGTTAAAATCAAATTGTATGGGTGGCCGGCCCTTTTAATTATTCGAAACTATCGTGTAATATGATTTCTATCATAGTATGCACGTTTATTCAAATGTTGATAGCTGACACAGAATACAATTACACATAAAAGATCATTGTATGACCCGCAACAACCCTACCATACGGTGTACGCACTGTACGGTATACATCGTTTAACGATGGTAGTAGTAATTGTGGTGTTGGTAAGACAAACTCTTACCTTTGAAAAGTCGGAGATAAATCCAAAGTATACTTGAAAAGAACACACAACTTAATGGAAGAGAAGGTAAGGCAAGAATGTTTTCAGAGTTAATCTGCAAGGACTGCAACAGTGGACCTAGTCTTCTTCAGAAGCAAAGAATAACCAGATGTATTACTTGAGTTACATTGAGCAAATGCAGATTCACAGTAGAGTACTGCAGAGAATATGCAAATGGAGAGTAGACCAAAAAAAACCATGGATATTGGTGCGCAGCCGCGGACAACTAAGGAAACCAAGAGTGGTGGACTAACAAGGAAACTACGTAAAATCTTCCAAGAATATTTCCACTGTTTTTACTGCTACTATTAAATCTCAAGCTATTTACAAGGCTTCTTATAAATCAGGTAACAATTACCTTCACCATGTTCCAAACTGGCCATTTTTACAGCAGAGAAATAAGTTTGTTAAGAATGAGATGCACAATGTGGAGCTGATCATTGCCTCTTTGTTAAGGTCTTCTTTAAACCCTTGAGAATCTTCCCAAACCACATTAAGTTCATTGCAGCAAGCACAGATGGAACCACAAACACCAGAAAGTAGCCAAAAGCATGCATTTCAATAACCTGCCAGATTCATGATCAACACACAGGGTTTCAGAGAGAGTTCACAGAGCTCGACTGCATAGCATTATCAAGAATACGAGTAGTAGTGACACATGCTCCTCATCAGTTCTATACGGATTATTTTTTTCATAGTGTTTAATGATTAACATCTCTATTATTTGCCTTAAAAAGAGTGTGTATTTCAAATTTATAATTATATTCATGCTTATAAGATGTATTCTGTGTCCAAAGAATTGAGTCGTACCGAACACCCTACCGCAGTCTAAGATGACTGATGGAGCCAAAAAGTTAATATATTTTGAGGGGGCATTACACTTTTCAGGGTTGGGTCCACAAGAGGGAGAGGAAGTCAAAAAGTTTTAGACTAGCTACTGCAGAAGGAAAATAGAAAAACAGCCAATATGGGTTCAAACCCGCTACAACCCCAGACCATTGTTTCCTTCCGTTGATCCGTTCCCAATTTCCAATAGGTAGTGATCTAATTGCGGAAATATTTGTTCCTTTTCTGCCAGGAAGGTGGTGTCCCAGCTTGCCAACCACAAAAGTTTTGTCAATGAGGTTTGAAGAGCATATATGAACCACCTTGGAAACCATGGAGGGTCCATACTCCATAACCCTAACAAACTAAATAGCTAATCGACAACTACTAATTTCATAGCGAGTATTTATCAGAGTTCAGCATCAAGTCTGCTAATGGGACATTTCTATGATAGCATACATGGATTTTTCTACACCTTTTTAGTATCTTCTATTTTATCATAACATTAAACTTTTTAACAAACCCAAAAAAACTCGCCTCAGGGAAGTGAAATTTTATTTTGCGACACCAGCAGTTAGAGATAATAATCAAAGAGCGAATTTGACAAAAAAAAAAAAAAATGTAACAAGATAGTAGCATAGACTGCATAGTACAGATCAAGCAGTTACCTGATCATAGTGCAAGTACACATGAAAGAACATGTATACAAAAAGTAGAATTCTAGCAACCTGCAATACAAATTAAATATTAAACATGTAAGGTTAAAAAAGAAGCGACAAAGAAATAAAGAGGAATCGTCAAAGTATCAGGAAAAAATTTAAGCACCACCGCCATCTCCTTTCAGTAACCCAAATATGTGCCTTTGGGATATAATGTGTTACAAAAGCTAGTTGTTTACAAAAGCGAAACAAAAAAATACGCAACTTTAACAATTTTAAATGCCGTATTATCATTCTTCATGGTCATCCAGATGGTAAAAGAATGCATCAGAGATTGTACTTACCAACCAGGCTAAAAATATAACTATGCCATTAATGAGGTATGCATTGGATCTTTTCAATCCAACTGTGTCAAGAAACCTTCACAATAAAAATGTAATTCCAGTGAGATTCATGCGACTAAAATCTGGAAACAGCCAACGTCTGAACTAAAATCTGGAAACAACTAACCACCGCATATTAATTTCTGGTGTTGTAACTTCAGAGATGAGGACCATGAAAGTATAAAGTTGTCCTTCCCCAGAAAACATAGCATAGGCAACAGCAATTCCCGAGAGTGAATGATGTACCACCTAAAAGTTGAGGTAAACTTGTCAGCAAAGAATGGTATGAAAAGCAACCAAGCATCAGAGGTTAAGGCTTGTGAAGAAAAGCCTTGATGAATTGAATACATCACTATTAAGCTGAAGTCTTTCAGATCAGTTGATAATTGGGTAATACTCCCTCCATTCAATTGGATACACTAGGTTTTCAATATATCTGAGAGAGATTGAAAACGTGAACCCAAGTGAATGGACTATGGAGTATGGAGTGAGTAGCTGTCATGAGATTATACTAGCCACTTGGAGGATAGAGGATGATGACTCCTAACAAGAGAATTTAAGGTAATAGGACAAGATTAAAAGAAGGAATATTTTCAAAAGAATATCTCAGACCCTCCAGATTCAAGCGTTCCGACTTCCGTTTGATAAAATTTACTGAAAGTGGGCTTCTTTAGAACATATTGGAAGCAAAAGAGCATATATAATGGTGAAGCAAACAATCTCAATACAATACATGTATTTTCACACTGGCTCATAAAATTATGTCTAATAAATTAGGTAACATCGTCACGTCAAGGCCTCGATGGCCCACACCTGCTGTTAGGTAGAGAGGTTTCAGAAGTACAGAGTCTTGCTACTTTCTGAAAAACATGGGAGAGGTTTCTGGATGTAAAAAGTCTTATTACTATATTTGAAAACACAAAGGTTGTTTCCACTTTCCAGATGACCCCTAATGAAAGGAAACTAACTACTACTTCGTCATGTAATGTGTTTACATATCAAACCCAACAGCCCCAAAAATCTTACTGTACATAATTCTAACACCATAAGGATTATGGATATGCACTGAACTACTGAAATTTGCTAAACAATGATCACGTCTCGCATATAAGTCAGGGTTATTGATGGTCCAACTAAATTTGAGGGAAACAACTTGAGGGTCGTTTGGGAACTTGTGGCTTGTGAGTATTACATTCTCATGAGTTAAAAAGTACAGAGTAGTTGTGAAAAGAAAGATGTGTACGTATTGTTAAAATTTTACTGGAACTGCGGCAGAAAACTTGTTTTTGTTGTTTATGACATTCCAAGTTCCAACTAAAAGTCTATTGTCTCTTAACAATTAGCTAAATCTGAACTATTCAGCTCAAATCAAAATCAACAGCAACATAAATGAGTTTGAAAGTTGAATGCACTAATGCAGTAGACTACTCAGTATATTAGCTAATAAAAAATGAATGTCAAAAACAGATATACTATCCTTTCCAATCAAATGCTTAAGCTTAACTAACAAACGAAATATCATTATAATCTTTATTGCAGTCAGATTTACAGAACCAGATGAAAATCATATACAGTTAAGATCTACAGTATACGAGAGAAGATTCAAAAGCTGTCTGTTGCCAGCAAGAAGGTTTCTTTACCCATGAGGAGGTTTCTATTAAGTATCCCATGCTTACGTCCTAAGACTCCTAACCATGTATACTTTGCAATGTAAGGACAAACATGTTTTAACTTTAAAGTTTAATAGCATGATCATTAACATATACTCCCTCGATTCACTTGGATTCATAATATTTTTCTCTTTGGGACATTCAAATCAATTCACTACACAGCATTTTGAAAATTAGCCTACAAAAAAAGTGTGGGTCTGCGCCCCATTGTTTATTTCATCTCCTAAACCTTTGCTCCAACAGTAAATGTGATGAATTAGAGTGCATGGAGGGAGTATGTGACACAGGATAAATACAGAAGAGAAAGGAGAAATGGGGGAAGGGAGGAGATTAAAAAAAAAGGACTTACATACTCTACTCCACCTAAGGAAGGATAAAGCCACAGGATCATTGCTAGGTCTGAGAGAAAATATCCCACCGAGACCTGTCAAATTCATATCAAAGTTACAGCAACAAGAAATATTTGCATTGTACAAAAAAAAAACATAAACGAACACTGGACTTGTTAACACATAGGAGTATCTGAATTCTAGTGGCAACCAACAGCAATTTCTAGCATAGAATTCACCGAACTTCTCCAGAAACAAGGAACAGATTATCGGCATTACTTGTATCTAAGGGTACACATAAAAGAAAATGTATGACGAATAGTGGTATATTGTAATCCACCCAACCCCCTCCCCTAAACAGAAAAGGAAAAAGAGGAGACTAATCAATCAAATCTTTTAAAATCTTTTTTCTATGCTCTCAGCAGTTTATGCAAACAAAACTGCAATAGCTCACAGTAAGATTGGTTACTTCAGTGGTACGATAATTAGTTATTTCCCAGTGTCTGCCCCTCAACTCCACTTCATAAGATTTTTATTATACATAGTCATATAGGGGATGAGTTAAGCTATAATACAACCTCCAGTGTTATCAGCCTGCCTGTGATCACTCTTTGCTATGACAAACTGTCTAGCTAAGACTAGCGAAATGCATCAAACAGACACTTAAGATTTCTCAATATTCATGAAACCCCATATATTGCTCGGGTATTTAGAGTTACAATCTCAATATTCATGAAACCCCATATATTGCTCGGATATTTAGAGTTACAATCTCTACAAGAGCGGCAACCTTACCCTACAATCTACATGTGGAGTTTCTGCAGCAAAGAACCAATTCAGAAGCTCTTTACACGGAATACTAATCTAAACTATTGTAGAAACAGCAACATTGAGCAAACGAACTGATCCATGAAATTAACAGTTGATATTTGCAATATAAAACTTTGGTAAGACAGAAACACCCATGATAGCCAAAAACTTATCACTTACTCCTAGTGTAAACGTGGAAAGTGTTGAGTTACGAAAAGTAATAGCTGTAGTTGTCTCGTTATCGGCATATAGATCAGACCAGTAAACGAAGTACAGTGACATTGCAGCAATGAAAAGGGCATGAACGGTTGACATTCCCCTACATAACCATTGAGAACAAATCAACACATTACACAATGGTAAATTGGTAACATTACCACATAAATAAAAAATTAGCAGAAGGGCTTGGCAGTGACCTACCGGTTATTCCATTCAATCCTTTGTATTCTGTTAAGACCAGCATAACTCTTGAAGTAGAGGGCACTAAACAACTGACTAAGATCATAAATCTACACAAACGAACAAAACCCAAAATCAACCATCTTTCAAGCTCTCAACAAAAACACAAACACTAATATTCGATAACCAAACAAATCCCGTACCACTTTGCAGATTACTATGCCAGCAATGATAGCAGTGTAAGGAATAAGTGGATCTGCTAACAAATGATTCTTTACGAGATTTTCAGCCTGATTTTGGTAAGACTTGATAGCCATAACAGTCTGCTTAGAAACTGCCATTTCATTTGAGTTACAAAATTCCCTCAAATTTCGACAAAACACCAATACTCCTTTCAGTTACACCACATTCCAATGAACTTCCTGACACATTTACAAAAACAAAACTAGTTAGTCATATACAAGACGGGTTTATACAAATAATACTATAATAGTGTAAAACGGGTCTAAGTTTAATCTACTCGTGGGTACAGTAGTTATTAAAAGAACCCGTTTTACAATAATCTTGTGTAAGGGCGTAAGGCCACCTTACGCAAACTGGGTTCAGAAAAATATTGCACCAAATTCAATTTTAACAAATACCCAATTCATATTTGATCATAACTAATAAGAAATCAAACTAAAACATGAAAAGAAGGCATCTTTACCAAGTGGGTAGATCTGGAATGTGATCAGTTAGGCTGAAGAACACAATACTATCAGTTACACCACATTCCAATGAACTTCCTGACACATTTCCAAAAACAACACTAGTTAGTCTTATGAAAGACGGTTTTACACAATAATGGCGTAAAATAACCCGTTTTACAATAAACTTGTGTAAGACCACCTTAGGCAACCAAATTCAATTCTAACAAATACCCAATTCACATATGATCATAACTAATGAGAAATCAAACTAAAACATAAAAAAGATGGCATCTTTACCAAGTGGATAGATCTGAAATGTGATCAGTTAGACTGAAGAACAGAATTTGGGTTATATTCTGGCAAAAAGTTGAAACGTATAGGCATAAAACAACAGCAAAATTAGCATCAGTTGTATGAAATTGGTAGATTGTTATATAAAGAAAGATTACAAAAATAAACTTATGTACAAAATGACAGAAACAGAAATCTATCAAGCATTAACTCACCAATGAATGAAGAGATGACACAAAATTATAATGGTGAGGTTAAGAATTTTTTTGGGGTTTTTTCGTTTATGATTTGGGGAACAAATTACAGTCACAGGGTACAGATGTAGTTATGTCACAATTATGGGTCGGCACTACATTGCACGAGAATATGAGATCATAGGTTTTTTTTTTTTTGAGAATTTGAGGTACATGTGAATTCTAAGTTGATTACATTAGGTTAATTCAAACCAATGATTATACATTTGATGATTGATTCTATTATTTAATTAGTTTACATAATTTAATTCATTTTTGATAATGTATTGGTTACATTGTTAATTATTGCATTTTTTTTTATGACGAGTAGATTCGCAGCCGTTATTTTTTGTACACACCAGGTGAACCTTGGAATCCGTTACTTTGTATTTTGTTTTGGGCGATATGATCAATGGTGTCTATCGGTTTAATATAGTGGCGTATCTGAAATAAATTTTTGTATGAGATAAGGACTAAGGAGTACAAACAAAGGATACTAACAAATTTAGCAATATATATTGTATCTTGGGAATTTGTAGGTCTTGAGGGAGAAATAGGAACATACATCGGATGTACTACCTCAAACTTTTTTATTTTTGAGCATATGTGTATTTTTCCTGAGCTTATTAAAGTTTATAAGTTAGATTTTAATTTTTTTTCTGTCAAAACTCAAATTTCACTAAACTTATATGTAATGTTTTTGAGCTTTATTGTAATTTTTTTGAGGTTTATGTTTAAGTGAATGGACTCAAAAACTTTATGGTAAAACTCATAATTTATAAAACAAAACTCAAAATTTTTATCACAATACTCAGAAACTATATGACTAGTAGTAGTACATCAGATGTATGATTCACTTACTGAGGTCATTGTCCTATATGTTGGTACACCATTGGTTTAACATGTGTTGCCCATGCCTTCTCGCGTATTGTTGAATATATTGTGATTTGTCTTCCTTAAGATAGTTATATATGTTTTATAAGTGTAAATGGTCCAATATTATCCTAATAGATAGATAAGACAAGTATTTTTATAATTTTTCCAAAAAAATATATTATCATTAATTTATTATTTAAAGACCAACTAAAGGAAACATGCAATGCAAGCAAAATAAAGATTGAATTCTAAGCATCTTACATTCCCACATACATATGAAACACACAAGGGTACATGGTATTGGCCCACAACCAAGTGTCTTCCAAGAGCTCCTACTTCAATTTCTTCATCTATTGTCATAATATGATCCACTTAACTATTGCCCCATTGGGATCATTGTTGTTGGAAGGTGATTAATTTGCTTGATATATCCCTAAAATTATAGAATAAGACGGTTTTATCATGTGAAATGATACATTTGAGTGAAAGCATGTTAGAGTATTAAGTATTTAACATTTTTCTCGTGACTCTTGTACAACACAATTGTAGCACAAATATTATAGCTACCTAAACACAAGATATTAAGTGTTAATTAAGTGTTTTGTTGGTTATACACCAACAATACAAGTAGTTAGCATTTTTAATAGATGGCTTCATAAGTCATAACTGTCAACCCGTATTATTATCATTAGAAAATGACGCAATGCTTAATCCAACAACTCTTCTATTATTTTAATTGAGAATGGACTCTCCCCCGACATCTAAATCCAATCATGACAAGGTGTTGTAAATCAAGCTAAAACCTACTTGAAGAAGAAGAAAAAGGTGATTTGTTCCGATTACAATTATTTGTTACATTTCTTAATTTTGAGCATTAATCATATTTTTCATCCACAATGTCGAAAATAGTTAACGTATGTGCTGTTGCAACATCTATCATTCCTTCGCAATGCAATATTGCCACTACACAAATAACCCAAGTACTTCAACTCTAATATCTAAACCCGCACAAACCCGATAACGATTTCTCCTAACCAACGTCATTTATTATTAATATTACTACTTCTTAACGTGTACTTTTAACATCTTACGTACTTTATAAATCACAATGATTTGTTTTAAGATCCAAAATTATAATCCCAAATTTATTATATTGATGAGATTCATACATCTACCGATTTACAACTTCTAGTAACTACTATCACTTTAGAGAGTGTCACATGCATTGTTGTTAAACTCCTGATCCGGATCGTAGGATCTTACGATTCTACGATCCAAAAAGTGGTGACCGATCTGTATCCTAGGTAGGATCTTACAATTCAACTTGTCTCATATTCTTTTTAAAGTAGAATCTTAACCCGATCTGCGATCCTACCTTATTAACATTTCAATTTTTCCCGCTACTAAAATTTTGTATATGACTTTCAAGATATAAAACAACTATTAAAGAGAACAATTTATCGGCACGTGCTAATATAATATTGTTTTGAGATTTTAACATATTTTAATAACACAATTATGTATTTTAGTTAATTTCTAGGATCGTACGATTCTACGATCCGATCCTACCGATTCGATCCTAGTAAGCTCATCGATCCAAAGTAGGATCCCGATCATAACAACATTGGTCACATGACATATGTCGTGTTCTTGAGTAAAATTGACAAGATTGAGCTTAACTAAACTGAATCCTAAAATAAATAAATTGAACCGAAATCAAGTTTAAGAAAATATGACCTTATCATATGTGGTGAAACTTACCCAAGTTAATTAGCCCGACCTAAACCTATACAGATAACCCAATTTTGACCGGCAACCCAATTTAACCCAGCCTACCAAATTGTACCTAAATATTAATGGCAGGCATATATATATATTGACTGGCACACGGGATTTGTTGGATTAGGACAGAAACACCCCTTACTTTGCTGTGTACAGGAAAAACAAAGTCAAGGGCATTATAGTCAAGTGTGCCACAAATCCAGTAAATACGTATATTTCCTCCGTGTTTTTACGGCTCCCCAATATTAATTGTGGCATACCGACAAAGTGACCATATTTCCAAATAATGGTCACTATACTACAGTAAAGTTAAAGGAGTATATTAGCAAAGTTAAGAGGCTAATTCACTATAAAGTAAAATTAAAAGACTTATTAATGTCTCGATCACGAAATGACCGACCTACATACAACCCAATTGACCGGCTAGCCAAATTTAGGTCTCACCATCTAAAACGGTGTCGTTAAGAGGAAGTCTTGAACCATAAACCCTCATCGTAACTCTTCAACTCCAAGTACTCCACTCCATCGCCATTTTATCCAGCTTTCCACCACCATTAACAACAACACAGAGATCTTCATTGTTTGAGGTACGAGATGAACAAGAAGAAGATCTTCAAATTAGCAAAAGGGTTTAGAGGAAGAGCCAAAAACTGCATAAGAATCGCTAGAGAACGTGTTGAGAAAGCTCTTCAGTATTCTTATCGTGATCGCCGTACTAAGAAGCGTGATATGCGTTCTCTTTGGATCGAACGTATCAATGCCGGAACCCGTCAACACGGCGTAATTATCTTCTCTCTTCCTTTTTTTCTGCTGTTCTATTACCCTTTACCCCTTTTGCTACCGTACCAACATAGAGAGGCTGTTTTCGGAAGTATAGTGTGTGGTTGTTTGTGTGAGATGGGAATTTCGTGAATTGAATTGGGTTGTTGATTGTTTCGTGATAATTGAGGTTTTATGCTAAAAAGGTCGGTTCTTTTGGACTTTGAACAGTCGGATATACGCAGTGTTACCCTTATGTTAGCCTAGCAACGTACAGAGGATGTTTCTAGAAGTGTTCTGATTTATTGATTAATTATTTGGGGTATGTGTTTGAGATGGGAATTTCATGAATTGAATTGGCTTGTTGATTGTTTCTTGATAATGGTGGTTTTATGCTAAAAAGGTACGGTTCTTTTGGACTTAATTTCAGTCGGATGTTTCTAGCAATGTAGAGAGGCTGTTTCAGGAAGTGTTTTGATTTATTGATAGATCGTCTGGGATGTTTGTGTGAAATGGGAAATTTTTGAATTGAATTGGGTTGTTGATTGTTATGTGGTTTTAGGCTATAAAGGCCCGTTCTTTTGGAGTTAATTTTAGTGATGTGGAGTTTAATCAAAGGTAAACAAATGATTGGGACGGAGGGGTTAATATTGGTGGTGTTATGATGCTGTGATAAGTGTATTTTTATGCTAATTAAGGGCGTTTTTTGGGACTTAATTTCCGTTAAGTTTACTTTAGTTCAGTTCAGAGGTTTAGGGTGATGTTACTGTAGTATAGTTTAGTTCAGTTCAGATTGGGGATTTTTAGTATAGATGAACAGGGCCTTTAATTATGTTGGAATTTGCAAGGGTTTTCTGGGTTCTTTTCAGAAGTGAATAGTTTCAGATGAGAAGTTGATATATTCGATTGGGTTTTTTATATGGCTAGCAGAACGTTGTTTTTGTTGGATTGAGAATTGAGCAGTTTAAGCCTTTAAGATGATAGATTAGAGTTCTTGTTATGCATTGTATTTTTAAGCGATGTTGATTGATAGGAGTATATTTAAAGTGCTAGGATGATGCTAGATGTGTAGATGGTGATTAGATGATTGATGTTTTTAGGGTTTTATCGAATTTAGTGGATTTTGAGCGTTAAGACACCTAAGGTTGACTGGTAAAAGTGAAGCTGTTGTTAGTTTTGTTATATGTGGAAATTGTAGTGCGTTTAGACTATCAACTTTTTACTAAGAAAAATGTCCTTAAGACAAGGTTGCTGAACTCCCATGCTCCAGACTTTATTGGTAACCAGTCCGTTATTCACATTGATTTCCACAAAAATAAGATCCCCTTAATGAGTGATTCACTAGTTGGTGAGCTGGTGAAGTAACTGTCTCAATAGAGAGATGTGATTTCGATGGAAATGGCGCTATATATCTCTATTGTTTTTTTAGACTACTAGGCTACAAACAATTTTTAAGGATGTTATCATGTTATGCTACATACTGTCAGTTTGTGTTTTCACCACCGGAACTAGTAGCTGTGAGTAGAGACTTCTAGCTACACACCGACAGCTAGGTAGCACCAAAACGGACACGGATACGACATCCCATGAAATTTAGGACACGGGACACGATAATTAAATTTAGGAAAATATATATTTTATGGTTATAAATAACGTATGATTTTATTTTTGTAATGTATTTGTATTAAATTTAAATAAGTGAAGGTAAAATTTGACTTTGACTATAACTAACTCATTTTCCATCAAAACCCATCTTCTAATCAATCTCTTTTGACATTTTATTCCTCGTTCTAAACTATAACATGTTTAGGCGTGTGTCCGACGAGTGTCGGGTTTCCGACACGGCATCGGACACGGGATGGCTAGTTAGGAGGAGTGTCCGTGCTACCTAGATAAGTATCACGCTGTAACTTTCACCCCCAAATCATTTCTGCTAGGATAAGCAAAATGCTGTTATTACCAACTCATTCGAGCTCTAAGTAAAACTTTCACAATGTATTCTTTCTATCATTCTATCGAGCTTGGTAATTTTTTGACAGTTAGCTGGTGTATTTCTTTTTATGCTCTTAGTGACTAGCAGCTAAAGCATCCATCATGGCTTTGTAATAAAAGGAGCGCATAAGCAAGCTGGTGGAAATTTTGTAATCAAATTTGAAATATTGTTGGGAGTGGGGGTCTTTAAAAGTAAATGTTTGTTTGTATCGTGCTGTTCATTTCCTTCCATTTCCTGAAATCTGTTATGTGCAAGCGATGTATCTCAGCATTTTAGCGTTTTAGCTAGCTGCTTATGGCCACAGTGCCAGACATAGGATGTACTCGCAGAGGCGGATCTTGGTTGGCATGGGCAGGGCCAGGCCCCCCTTGGATTTTGGGCTGACCTTATCATTTCTGTAGTAAAGGAGTATAAGTTGCTAGCCCCCGTTGATTTATATGTTAATGTCCAAGCCCATTAAACTGCCTCGTAAAATTCTCTCCTATTGAGTTACGGACTATTGTAGTGTTATTTATGTTCCCTAGGAGTTTCTTGATGTACAAGAAATAGGATAGGTTATTTTTACCTTCCATAAATTACAAATTATATTATAAGACGGTCTTATACATAAGACGATTTATTATACTAGAACCGTCTCATAATGTGAATTTATTTAGTTCACGTAACTATAAATTTTTACAGTATAAGTCTTCATATCAAGGAAACTGATAAATATGAGCACTTAATATTGATTTTAAGTGTCAAGTAAATTCATTATCTAATTTGATTTTATGTACAATAATAATTAGCTATTCCGTATATTGTCAGTCGAGCGGAAAAAATTTGTTAGTTGCTTTAATTTTCTTTTTTCCACGTATATGATACGATACATGTTCTGTATGCGCATTGAAAACCATGCAATCAAATGGGAAAATAAAATAATAAGAGGGAGTATTAGTTATTAGGCAAAAGAAAGTATTTTAGCTACTCCTTTCATATCGTGTAGCTCGTAAACTTTTTGAAAAAGTCCGGTAATTTTAAGGTTACTAATTTAGAATTACACTTGTTTTTTCAAGTTAGGTGATTTCACCGAATCTAATCTAGGTACTTTTAAAATTGTACTCGGTTATGATTGGGCAAGAATTCAAATTATGTAAATACTACTCAATTTGTCTGCGGCCCCCCTCAAATTATTTTTCAAGATCCGCCACTGTGTACTCGTAGAAGATTTGGCATGGAGAAAACAAAATAAGCGCTGTACAATCCTACACTACACTGCAGTCTGTGGAGTTTGAAATTTGAAGGGCTCCACGATTTCAACTCCATCACCAAAGATTCAAAGTATTGTGTCCATCTCTCTGGGTGTAAATATATAATTTGGGGGTCTGATAGAAACAGGCAGCCAGGCCTAGTTCAGCAGGATGCGTATGTTTAGTTGGAGTACTTATATGCTGATCTTTATAAGAAGACTACATGGTCGTATTGCTCGCTATAGATGTTATGTCGTGTTCATATGATTTTAAGGTTCCTGTTTTAGCTGTAGCGGGTGTCTTGGTTATTTCTTGATTTCAGCGTAGCCTTTTGTATGTGACAATATTGATGACATATTCTACTGACATGAATGTTACCATTGTGAACTATAAAGTTAGTCCTCACATTGCGTTGTTGGTTGTAGAAATGGTCCTAGAAAATTTTCCTTAAATGGCTGATGAGATACAGTCCCCCAGCTGGGCTAGGTTGTACGATGCTCGATTGTCTTCAGCTCAGTTACACAAATTGTAGACTTTTGTTTACTTTATGTCCATGTTTACCATTACTGGAACTTGGTAGCTTTACCTTGTTTATGATGTTACTGGGACTTTGGTTGCTTACCTTATTTATGATGTTGTCGTTAATTATTTAACGCTATCTATGGATTCTTATAATACCTTTCTTGTATTGAACACGCAACCAAGTTGCATAACCTTATTCTTGGAAAGTGTGATGAAATAATTTTTGAGGTTTTTTTTTTCTTCAAGATATCATCAACCGACTTTTCTTGAATGCTTCAGGTGAATTATGGTAATTTCATGCATGGGTTGCTGAAAGAGAACATCCAATTGAACAGAAAGGTGCTGTCAGAGCTTGCCATGCACGAACCCTACAGCTTTAAGGCTTTGGTGGATGTATCACACAAAGCCTTCCCAGGAAACAAGAAAATCGAACCCCAAAAAGTCGGCCTTGCCACTGTCCTGTGACCTGCTGCCTGTGATTCCTCTTTGGCGAGCAAAGAGTAGGTGGTGCTCTTAGATGAGGTAGAATGTTAAAGCTAGTATCGACATTGCATGTTTTTGTTAAGGCTTCGTCTATACTGTTGGTGGGTTATCGGAAGTTTGTAGTTTGATTCAAAGAAAGTGTACTTACTTCAGAGAATGTTTTCGTTTATGATTTGCTTGTCCTGATAGCGGTCGAGCAATGAATAACAGTGGCGCTTTTTAAAACTTCTCCCTACAAAAATTTTCTGAAGGAAAATAATGAGACGGGTTGTTTGAAACATGATTATCAGAATGCCATTTTCCGTCACCTTCGTTTTTTTCAGCATGTAGTATGTTTAGCCCAGTTTAGGTATGTAAAATGGAATGTGATGTTTTTTTAAACACTAACCCGACATAAATAACCTACTTTTTCTATCACATAATCATATTTACACTTTCCAAACATTATAGATGACACGAAAACACGACATGAACTTGACACGCAATTTGCGGGTTGACATGATGTTTAAATGGGTTGGGTTTGAATTAAGGAGTTCGTGACCTGTTTACAAGTGACACAAATACGAACATGACGTGACTTGATCGGTTTGCCAGGTCTACTCCAAATCCATAATCACTCGTCTTCTTAATTAAGAACAAATTACTCCGTTTGATTGAAGACTATGTCTTAAATGTTGAAATTCCAAACCTAAAATAAGTCGTTTAAGCGAGAAACTGAATAGAACTTTGCTACTTATTCACTTGACAAGATTAACATCCAGATTCACCAACATATTACTTATACTCAATTATATACGAAGTAATAATACAACAACATATGTATTTAAGAAAGTAATTAAAATTTTACACTAACATAACACTCACTTTAACATAATTTATACTTCTTATATTTTTATTTTTAAGAAAGAACCAATTTACAAAATAACAATTCCTTCAAATTTTATACATAGTAAATTTTTTTTTTTTTTTTGTGTGTGTTGAAAATAGAAAAAGATTTTTAAAAATAAAACAGAGCTCTACAATAAAAAGACGGAATAGGCGACAACTTAAAAATCGGCGAAATAACACAATGCAGAAGAGAGAACACGGTAAACAAAGCGGTGCAGGCGG
>JAOWBH010153717.1:0-11921 GCA_028566215.1 Silene coronaria | reverse complement strand
GCTGGCAGCAGGAAATTTCAAAGTATTGGTTAAAATTTTCCAACTTTTTTCGCGCTTCCCTTACACCATTACCAGTTCGCCCCCGCTGAGATTTTTCGCTCCCGCTGGGGCTAATTCCAGGCTCCGCCACTGATCATAAGATTGCAATATTTCCGCAAAATTACTCCGTTTTATTCATTTTATTAAAGTTTCAATAACTAAATTATCATAGCTCATGGCAAACGAACTCAATACATGTATTACTCGTAACATTAACTATTACGAAGTAACATTTTTAATCTACAAATAATTGAGGAACAATAATCAATCAATTAGGCATGTAAACCTTGAATTCAAACCATTCTTTATACTTTTCATGACTAAAGAATTTGGATTTACGTCACTTAATATATTATTAAGGCAATTAGGGCCGTTATGTTCGGATCTCAGGCACACCAATGCAACCAACGTCCCCATACAATAATCAATATTGAGGCCTTAGCTAAATCCAAAGATGGTCACCTTTTCTTTCTCCCGTCACTCTCTTGACTTTTCCACAATAAATAAATAAATTCTTTTTATATATCTTTTATATTAATATAAGCGACATCGAATCTAAGATAAAAGAATAATTGCGACAAAGTATTAATGTATATGGTTTTGATATTGTAAAATACGCCTTATACAAATTTAAACAGATACAATACTACTAAAACTTGTTTGAGACTGTATTAAAAATATATTCCCAAAGCCGCAAAAGGAATTGTTCTTATTAAAATTCTCGGTCAATGTTAACGTTAATGTTATAACAGAAATAAAAGTAATAGATTAACATAAACGATAAAGAAAGTAACACACAGATTTATGTGTTTCACTAAACGGTGTGTTAGGGTGGAAAATTTTATTGATACTTAGGAGTTTACAAATTTCAGATTGAGATATAAACAGTTATATGCATAACTGCTAGGTTGTGGACCCTAAACAGACAACAAAAACTGTCATAGTCGTTCGAAGCAACGCTTAACAGATTCAAAATACAAATCTAACAATTAAAAATCTAACAAGTGTCTCTCGCAAAACTTTATCGGATTAGTTCGGCTCGCGAGAGGTTATTTAAGGTTTCCGGTGTGTTTAGGGTATTTTATAGGGTAATTTTCTTGTGTGTGATTTTGATCGGATCGTCTAGGGTCGGGTTAGTTACGGTTCAGCAAAGTTCGGGTCATATACTAGTCAGATCGGGTCAATTTCGCGCCTAAGGTCAACCTTTTTAGGTCGGTTTGATTTTGTCGGATTTAGTTTTAAGTTAGGGTCATATACTAGTAAGATCGGGTCAACTGTAACCGCAAATTCTACAAAACTCGGAAATGACCTGATCTGAACTTGACCTTGTTGACCCATACGGGTCATTTTCGTGTATGTAACCCCCAAAAAAATAAAATAGTTTAGCCCTCATGTCAATCCTTGAATTAGAAAAGTAGACTTGTTGTCTGTTGTCCTTGTTTTTTCGGAATTTGAACTTTCATTGTTGGCAAAGAGACGTTACAATGCCTCATAATTTTCTATTATGAGTGTCACATATTTCCAAACCATTTATCCGTTTTTTTAGACCAATAAAAACTTAAAATTCTAAATAGAAAATATAAAAGAGCACCTCCCACATTTAATGCTTGAACTACGTTTTCACTAATCATACTCGAAACTTTCCGTCATTTGTGTAACAACAAACTGTGCATCTCTCAAATTTATTGCTGATTAAACTAACTGTTCTTCATTTTTTTCACACCCCCACAAAAAACATATAGATGTTACTCAACATTTATATCAACTAGTTTCAGAGGCATTGGAGAATTCTCAATTTCCAATCTTTTTTATTGTAAGTTTTTTTTCCTTGCAATTTTTATTGGATTTTAGAATTGGGTTTTTGATTTTGTGTTGTTTTGTGTATAAAGTTTGTATCTCTGTTACTGTTAATGCTGAAAGTTTAGTTTTTTTGGTGATTAATGTAATGGGATTTTGTTTGATCATGTAATTAGTGGCGGAGTCGGGATTTGTAGTTTTGGGTAGAAATTTTACTGGGCGAATTAGTAATGCCATAAGGTGAACTAAAAAGTAAAACAAAATTTTAATTAGAAGTTTTGAAATTTTCATTATCGTCTCTGTTAGCAAGCCTCCTTAGTTCCGCCACTGCCCTTTTAAATTTGGAGCAAGTTATGTGATGAATGTTTGTTTTGCAATAAAGTTTCTGAGTTGAATCATGCAAAAGCTGCAAAACTGGTGTATATGATCATGAATTTGCTTTATAATGCTGCAGTTATATTGTTTTCTTCTTTTGATTGTTCATTTGGATGCTTAATTTTGTTTTGAGTTATGTGGATGAAATTATAGGATTTAGGTTAGTGATTACTCATCAGATTGGTTGACAGATTGAGGTTAATTTTCTTGAGCTAATTGTGTATCCTTCTAATTGCCATAGATGTATTACAATTAGCATAATTGACCCTATTTAACTTTAAGACGTATATTGCTGTCTTAAACAAGGATTTGTGACAGCTAGAGTTTAGTAGTGGCCACATTGGCAGTAGTAACTCTTCGATTCAAATGTATGCAATTTCCGCAGTCAGCTAAGTGTCGCGTGGAAAATTTGAAAGTCATACATACGAGGACCATAGATTACACCAAGATTTTGCTATAGATGCACAGTAAAATGGTTTTACAGTGTCTTGGGGCCCCATTTAGACACATGAGTCCGTCAGTACCCGACTAATGAATCTCTGACCATGCTAACGAATGCCTTTGGGGATTTTGGTTTGACTGAGTACAATAATCAATCATGTGTAGAATGTAGATCCAATTATTAGACAGATCTTAATGGTAGCATGACAGTTGCCCTGTATGCCACATGTTTATGTTGATGTTACCTGTATTTGCTGAAGTAATTTTCATCCTCGTGAATTATAGATGTCGACATGTCATCTACCGATTTAAAATGTGTATCTATTTACTTATTTTGAATTGCTGATCAGAGTCAAGAAATCGCCAAATTGACTGAAGTTGGCTCCTCATTGGAGTGGACATGAAACTGTAAATGTTGAAACAAGGTCGAAGTTTGTAGATAACAAACATGGGTGGTGAAAGGCATGGATCGAAGAGCGGGCGTTATGTGGGCGGCTTCTTGCAGCTGTTTGACTGGAATGCAAAGTCTAGGAAAAAGCTGTTTCCTAGCACAGCTGATGTACAAGGTAATATTATATTGCATGTCTATCTGTGGATTCACATTAGTTCTACTCAAAATCTCACATGTTATGTTATTTGATCATTAGCTATTATCAGCTGACATTCCCGGTGTCCCTTCTTTATTGCACAGAGCAACCAAAGCAAGAGAAGAAATGCCAGGAAAATTTGCCGATGACCCGGATGCATGTGGTGAGAGCTTGATCATCATATACTGAGAACTTTAATAGGAAATAGAATCTTTTATAGACCAAGATAAAATACTCCATCCATCACATTTCCTTATCCCCGATTGACTTTGGTGGTCAAATGACTTCGACTTTCCTGGATATTTTCTTAATTATATACAAAAGTACAAGTGTTAGACAATAGTTTTGAAAAAAGCTGCTTTTTTTATAAATCAGACGCGACAAACTTTACCTTGTATCTCTACATATATTTGGAAAAACTGATGGTTAACATATTGACATTGGTTGACCGTCAAAGTCAAATAGGGACAATAAACATGGAATGAAGGTAGCAATTTATTTGCCTTATACCATGCAGGTTGAAGACGGCGATTTTGGCGCTGGATTAAGTATTCGAGGAGGAAGTGAATATAGCTATGCATCATCGGTCACAGATGATGATGGATATGGAACAAAAGCTCCAGGGGTAGTGGCTAGGCTCATGGGACTTGATTCTTTACCAACATCTAGTGCAGTGTATCCATACTCTAGCCCCTTTTTGGATTCTCTTTCACTTCAAGATGCTTCATTTAGAGGGCGAAATCTCGAGTTCTATCAAGATCGTCAAGCTATGGAGCCTAGCTCAAAGATTGGAATGACGTCTCAACCACCGACAATGCCCAATAGACCGATTGAGAAGTTCCAAACTGAAATGTTACCCCCCAAATCAGCTAAAACAATCCCTATCACTCATCATAAGCTTTTATCACCCATCAAGAGCCCTATATTTGTCCCATCTCGGGATGCGGCTCATATTATGGAATATGCATCGAAAATCATCGAGCCGGGACCTCAGGCTACTTCCCGAGCAAAAATATCGTCTTTAGGGTCGTCCTCGATTCCACTAAAGGTACGAGAAATGAGAGGAAAAGTGGAAGCGTCTCAGAGACCTTTAAAGGCTGCTGAACCTTTACATAGAGAAATGGAGCCCAATGCTACTAAGTATCTAAAAAGACAGCCTATGAACAAGAGCGGGAATGGAGAAAAAGTTGATCCAAGTAGGGATGATGATTCTTCTACTAATAAGTATCAAGGGAAGTCGATTTCACTTGCTATCCAGGCAAAAGTCAATGTCCAGAAAAGAGAAGGCCTGACTTCTTCTAATAGAAGTTTAGCTTCAGAAGAACAGGGTGACTACACGAAGTCAACTCAGTTGTCCAGGAACCAAGTGAGTAGCTCAAAGAGTTCCAATAGGAAATCTTCGACGCAAACCAAATCTGTGCTAAAGCAAAATAGCCAGAAGCAAAACTGCCTTAAAACGTCAATGGCTATGTCAACTGGTAAAAAGACGGTCACCGAGGATTCTTCTCACGGGCAACATAAAAACGTAACTAGAGATTGTGGAGCCAGAACAAGCTCTAGGGAATCTAGCTTACATGTAAGGGATGGCGATAATGGCACTCCGTATACTGGAGCCAGGAATGCTCCTAGGAAGAAAAGATCTGTTGATAACATACTTGAAAGAAAACAGGAAAATCCAAGCCAGTCTAGCTTGGTTACTGATAGGCAATTCACTTGGATAGAAGATAACCGGAGGAAAGGCATGGATGTTGTTTCCTTTACATTCAGTGCTCCTATTACGCGATCGTTGTCTGAGAAAAGCACTGATCTTTATACTGATGAAAGAAGTAAAACACTAAGAAATTCTGATATCACTAAACTATCTTCCCCGGGATTTAGTGGGTTAAAAGGTGATGCTTTGAGTATTTTGCTGGAACAAAAGCTGAAAGAATTAGCGTCAAACCTAGGGAGTCCCCATAGCTTTGCGAAGACGGGTAGAACTGCAGAATCTTCACCTGGCAGCGTAGAGAGTGCTATTGGGAAGGCCCGAGATAAAGCAGCTCAACGGGAGTTACGAGTGAATGGTGAGAATAGCCAGTTGTATTCTCAATCTAACAGAAGGACTTTCAACTTTCAGGTAAAACAATGTCATGCATAGTTTTATCTCGTAAATTACTCCGGACAGTTTTCCTACCAAAATTCATTCACTGTTCTGCTAGGGTAGTTGTAGCGAGTCCCTTGAGACATGAAACTTCAATGCTGATCATGAATTTTCTTTGTCAAATCCCAAAAATTATGCTGTTAGTTCTATTAAAACAAGAATGGCTGAAATTATTTCTGCTTTTCAGGCAGGGGAAGCAGTGGAGGATTATTGCAAGAACACAGAAATTAAACAATGGAATCCTCATATCCCCAGTCCCGTCTCGATTCTGGAACCTTCTATGTTGACAGAAAGTTGCTATTCTTCAGAGAGCTTAGCAAGTAGCAGCACAGAAGGTAATAATAGTATTGCAATATCCCAAATCTGTCCCATAAGGAGTTTTATTATGCTTTCCCTACTACAAAAAAATGTTATTTTTCCTGCAAACCATTGACATATAAGTAGCTCTACTGCTAACAGGTTTAATTTTTATATCTTTTTCAGAGAGTAAACCCTGCTCATCAGTATTGGCTAGGGAAGTGGTTAGTTCGAGTTCTGTACAAAAGTTCCATCCTATGGAAATCCACAAGGACACATCAGATTCAGCTTCATCTCAGATCACCGCTATAAAAAGTTCCATGAAAAGAACTTCATCGGAACTAGGATATGTAAAGAACATACTTTGTAATGTGGAGTTAATGTTCAAGGATTATATGACGGGTAGAACACGTGAGATAGTGAACCCACACCTCTTTGACCAGATGGAAAGACGGACGCTAATGGGACCCGGAGAGACTAAACTTGAGCGGAAAGTGTTGTTTGATTGTGTAGGCGAGTGCTTGGATTTGAAGTGCCAACGATTTGTTGGAGGTGGGTTTGACACATGGAGGAAAGGTGTGTCGACATTGAAGAGAAACGAGAGACTAGGTGAAGAGGTATATAAGGAGATCGAAGGTTGGAGAAGCTTGGGAAATTGTATGGTGGATGAGCTTGTAGACAAGGATATGAGTAGTAAATATGGAAGATGGTTGGATTTTGAAGTTGATGAGTTCATGCTTGGCGTTGAGATTGAAGGCCACATTCTAGATTCTATGGTTGGTGAAATTGTTGATGACTTGTTAGCTCCGTTGTGTTGTTAGCACAAGGGTGAGGCTATGGACACCCGATCCCCCTTGCCCTGCATTTTTCGGGAGTCATTGAGGTATTAGGGTAATGTTGTTGTAGTTGTCATTCTTTCATGTATAATGTAAATTATTGGATGATCATCTTTGATAATTCATCCCCAATTCTTTGAAATCATTTGAATTGCAGCTTAAATCATTTAGCATGGTTCAATCATCAATGAAATTGTTCATATATTATTGGTACACTATATACAAGGCACGAAAGTGACCTATGAAGGTTTACTTTGGAAAACTCGAGTCCATGATACACATGCTGCAATGTTAAAACTCGGATGGGAGATTGATTTTGCGATTTGCAGCCAAAATGGTATATATCAACAAAAGAAAAACACCTCGAAACGGTTGTGAAGTCAAAATAAACACACAATGTGACATTAAAACTGAGAGAATGACACACAAAACTCAACATAAAGCCCATTTGAAAATTTCCTTCATTTATGGTTCATAAATCATAGTACATGTAAAAATTCCAACATAATACACTTGAAAAGTTAATTCATCATCTCTTTTTCAGTGACATTCCAATGTACAAGTATAAATACATTGTCATCATGCCATGCTAAGTTGCAGAGATGATAATATCATAAATAATCTACTTATAGCCCATAGTCCAGACAGGCACAGAATATATCAGGGTTGCAAAGGCAAACGACACTCCGATTGTGATAGTCGCATATGCATAGGCTCTCCATGGTTTGCTGCTCTGTCTCATAGAATTAAATTCAGCTATGAAGGCTGGAACTGTGCTTAAACAACCTACAAAGCCGAATTGTATAGCTGAGGCTACCATTTCGCACTTCCTTGTATCAACCTGTTTCATACAGAAATACAGACTGTCAACAACCCGATTGATCTGCTCAAGAACTAAAAATCATAAGTACAGTACAATCGATTCTTATTCAAATCCTTCTCACGTCATTGAATATATTACGTCGATGGAAGCAAGATATTACCGCTTTCTTTAGTATAGCAAGTGCTGCCATCATACAAACAGCAGAGATATTAGCAGTGAGTGTTCCGAAAGGGATCCATCTCAAGGAGCCTGACTCGCCTAGTCCACGGCCGTTCAAACTAGCAAGCCACCACCTGACCCACACACCGAAAGGTGCAAAGAAACAAGCCAACCAAAGTTGAGCTCTACTACCACCTTTCTTAAAGTCTTTCTTCTCCAATATCCCAAATGTAGTCCACAACCCTCCCCACATTAAGGTCAACACGACGATAACTATCAGATGACGCTTAACGTTGTTTCTGTTCAACCTGTGAGTACTATAACATATTCCAACTTGTCTAAGGAGATACTTGAACCCCTTAGCTGTCTCGATGCCAAAATTGAAAGAGTATGAAGAAAGAAACAAGCCTGATAGAGCCAACAAATATTAAGTTAGTATATACTTATTTTGAGTCTGCTGAGAAGCCAAAAGAAGAAAACTTTGGTAAGACGGTCTCACAGAAGAACATGGTTTGCCATAAGACAGTCTTACCAGAAACTTATCGGCGAAAGAATGATTTCTAGAAAACATGTGTTACCTATAAGAAGACCTATAATGGCATAAACCCATTTTCCATGAACACTAAGGTCAACCATTTGAAGAATCCAACCACTAAATGCTGTAAGGCTACCGAGATAACCACTTGTTAATCCAATTGCTAGTTGATCAGACACACGAGAAATGTCGCCTTTGAAGACAACACCTAACCAACCCATCAAGAAAGAACCAACCTACAAGTATGAACAAATTTCATCAGGGAAAATTTCAAGTAAACACAAGATGAAGGCTTGGTAACTCAATCTGACACTGTCACACATACCATATTTGCAGGAAGGCCCAAGTACAGAATGCCAGTGTAACTCGTGACAGCTGCCACGCTCGGGCCAAATATTTCTCTGAGAAGATAACAGCTTAGCACCTGGTCCATTGTATAAATCAAAGGATTATACATAAATGAAAAATGGTGACTTGAGTTACTGTAAGGGTCAGTTCAGAGATAGTCAGATGTTTATTTGCACATATTATCGACAGGACAGCCTCGATCACATTCTATTTCTTATAATCTTCCTCCTAAATGACCAAATTACATAATCAATTCATATATTTTATGTAAATCTTACCCCAATAATTGCAAAGAAGGACAAATACGCCAGGCAAGCGATATATTCCACAGAAGGTGGCACGTCTTTCTGCTGCTCCTGCTGATAAGAGAATTATAAACGGTAAGCCAGTAATCATTAATGTAAAATCAAAACTAGTGAAGAGTGTAAAGTCTCCGTATGCACAAAACCAACCTGTTTCTCCAGCAAGGTTACATCAGTGGAAACTGGCTTACTGGTTTCTGACACTGGTGATGATACTGGATAGACTGCACTTGATTTTACGAGATCATATGACTTAAGCAAATCCTCTTGTACAGAATAAGCGACTCCTCGATCCATTGAGAAGTGAAGGCTTTTTGGACTTTCTCTTCTACTGAGTTCTCTGTCTCCAACATCCGCGGCTTGTGAAACTATTTCGTTTTCTATATCCTCACCCAACTGCATGTATGCAGAAACGGGCACATCTAAAAGTCTTAACTGAGAGGTTGTCCGTGCTTTTGAGCTGTTTTCTCTCTGAATGGTAGGAACTACTTCATTTTCTTTGACATTTTCTCCTGAAGTCGGATTGCAATTGTCTTTGATATTCTGATTTCCATTGGTGGCCATTTTGTTAAGACAATTTACCTGGAAAATGAGTTAAAAGGGTGAGCTCAATTTAAAGTTACCAATAGGATTTGTTGGTATGTCTTCTGTTAAAAATTATGCTTCTTTGGAATTGAGTTGAATAAATTTTCGGAAAGTGGGAATGGAAGAGGCCATTTCCCCTTCGAAATGATCTTTCCATTCAAACAAAGCTACAAGTCGAAAGTTGTAAATGAGCATCGTTTCTCCTAATGATCTGATCGTGGTATTTAGATGAGCAACGGTGAAAACTATCCTTAAGAAATGGACAAAAGGCAGAATCATGTAATAATAACTAATCTGTAATAAAGTTGATCTACATCTCCAACCCTGCAGGTTGTAATAGTTCATAATCGAGACATGCTTTAGTCGAACTTTGTCAGTCAGACGAGCATGAGCTCAATAACTCTGCCTACTGGCAGAGAATTACAGGATACACAAACACCGGGATTTCCACTTACCAAATGCACATCACCAGGATATAATTCTTTCTGCTAAGGCATGAACACGGTACTGCTATTTATAAACTTTCAGCCAAGCAAGTCTCCGAAAATACAGTAACCATTTGCAACTTAAAAATTAACAACTTGGGCACCTGTAGCTTTCACTGCAGCTAAGAAATTTTTCGCTTGCATCAGTTATATAAAACTGATTTAATATTTTTATGTTAAACCATGATATCAGCTATTGTAGCAGTTTCCAGATCCTTAAACCTTATTAGTCCGTCGTCAAGAATCAGCTGTCAACCACATGGATCGCGTTGCGTATGCTAGCTGCATTGTAACATAAGTAGGTAGGATACAAGTACTAAAAGGTCACAAATTCAATCGTAGACGAACTTACATTAATCTATATTCAAATAAGGAAACAAATATGACCACATTTAAAATTTTTAAGAGAATTACTATCTACCTTCTCTTTTCCACTTTCTCTTCTACCTTCTCCTCTCACAACCGGATTAAAATATCGTTTCTTTGCTTCTCCCACTTGCTTTTCGACCCCACCCGATATATACTAAATTAATCACTTGTGAGAAGGTAAAGAGAGAAGGTGGAGGAGAAGGTTGGAGGGAGAAGGTGCATATCCCTCAAATTTTAATCCAAGCTACTTGCAAATTAATTATTCTGCATAGTCCATTTGATTTTAAGAATTACATTTTGCTCTAGCCTAGCTCAACAAACAGAAGGATCGCGATGATGTTTCTAGGTGCATTTTTGTTCTGACCTTGGCTTGTAACCAGTTTATTCTACCTTTTCAGCTCAATGGAGAGATCGTCAAAAGTACCAACTGTTGGAAATAGGGCGATAAATTTAGAGAATAGATATTGTTGTGTCGCGGTATGAAGCCCCCCGAATGATAAACTAAATGATATGCTCAAAATTATCATATACTTCATAAGATATGTTTTTCAATAACTACACTTCTTATATTTATAGTGGTTATAAATTAGCATCATAATTACAAAGTTAGTGGGCATAACCACCACCTTAAATATGAGCCATGAACATGGAGGTGGCTATAATCATGCAATTAGTGGAGAGAGTATAGAGATTCTCGTACGAGACAATGAAAAGTTTTCCTATAATGTAGTAATTTATTCAAACAACTAGCCTTTTGCATTACTTCCAACAATCCACCTTTAATGCAAATGATAAACAAAATTCTGAGGATCGATACTTAAGTATTAGCGTCTTTCGACTTGAACTAATACATTAGTGAAATGAAACAATTCTTTCATCATCTAGAGAGTGAACGAATCTTGAACTCATAGACTCTATGGTAAATTTCAAACACATATCTCACCTTAAGTTCTAAACGAGTTATACGGTTCGATTCAACAAATTTATGGCCAAATGAATCTTCGGATTCTCATGAGTGCTCTAGAGAGATATCAAAGTCTATCATAGAAGGAGGTCAATCCTTCACACTCACTTAGGTGATTTTATCAAGTCTATCACCACATAGACCACTCACATATGAGTTATGGAATCATTAAGAGTGTTAAGGCTCAACCTTTCAACATAGCGGCGAATCCATCAAACCCTTCTTAATAGAACCACCCAAACATAGAGATAGAGATTTTTTAAGAGTAATAATATCTCAATCTCCATCATTATGTTGATCTCATTAGCCCGCCTCAGAAGGACCGCCCAATTTTGGGTTACAAGACCATTAAAAGGTATATGCTCTACCTTTCAAAATAGTGTACCTATCATAGGAATGAGATGTGTACACAAGTATGAGTTTATCTATGCCTTCGTTAGACTACCCTCGCATAAGCAAGTTCTGGTATCCATCACAAATTCCTCAACCAATAGGAATGAGATGTGTACACAAGTATGAGTTTATCTATGCCTTCGTTAGACCACCCTCGCATAAGCAAGTTCTGATATCCATCACAAATTTCTCAACCAATAGACTTTTGCCCCATTTCTCCTCGACAACTCTAGGACTTCCTTAAAAAAAAAGGCTAAATCGACAGACAATTCTGACGGAAAACAAAGCCGTCAGATGTTCTAGATTTCTGTCGGAATATCCGTCACTCAAAAATTTAATACATGCCTTGAACTCATATATAATTGACTCTCCTCACAATTTAAGTCTTGGGTCAAAATGATGGTACTTGAATTGAGTTTAAAACATTAGAATGATGAGTGGTCTAA
>JAOWBH010153706.1:0-11921 GCA_028566215.1 Silene coronaria | reverse complement strand
CATTAACATTAACAATAATGGCTTCTATCCTAAATCACTTAATCTAATTAAACAATTACCTAACTAAATAACAATAATATATTATAAGGCTACTATCCTAGGGTCAATTAACAAAATTAATTAAACTAATTAAACAAAGAAAATTAATTAAACTAATTAATCACAAGATTTAGAAATTAAAAAAGAGCACGGATTACCTAATTTAAACCAAAAATAAAGGAGAGAGAGGAAGAAGGGTGTCCGTGCGCGGCGGCAGCGAGGTGGCGGTGCGGAGGCGGCTGGAATAAAAGGTGTATGGTGATAGAGGAAAAGTGAGGAAAAGAGAGGAAAGAGAGAGGAAAGAGTGATACCTTTAGGTGGCCGGAGAAGGATGAGGAGGGTGGTCGCCGGAGAAGGAGGGTGGTGGCCGAAGAAGGAGGAGGAGGGTGATGGTGGTGTCGGGATTGGAGGAGTTAGGGTTAGGAGTAAATCGATTTGGGGATAAAAATGATATAACGGGGTCGGGGAGAGAGAAAATACTGAGATATGGTTTTAAAACTCCTGACGAAATTTCCGTCAGGAACGTTAAAATCCTGACGGATTTTCCGTCATGAGGGTTCCGCAATGCGGGATCCTGACGGGTAATCCGTTAAGAAATGGAATATTCCTGACGGATTTTCCGTCAGATGGCCATTGACTCACATTTGGTTTCAGCTAGTGTGAGAAGGAGTTTCTGACGAGAATTCAGTCAGTAAAGAGCAATTACTGACAGATAATCCGTCAGGAATCTTTAGCGCCATTGACTTAGTCAACGAGCCAAGTGGTCCTGACGGCTATGTCGTCAGTAGTGCATATTACTGACGGAATTTCCGTCAGGAATAAATTTCCGTCAGAAGTCCGTCAGATTTCCGTCAGAAGTCCGTCAGATTTCCGTCAGTTTCCCATGTTGTTTAACGGAATTATTTTTCCGTCAGGTTCTCGCGTTTTCGTAGTAGTGTGACCTTTGTTTCAACTCTTGCACATATGATGTTTGATGAAATGCTTGTTTGGAAGAACTTGTATAAATCTCTATTTGTTCATAACCTCTATAAGATCGAGAGCCTTAGAAGTAATAAACCGTGCGTTAGTTGGTGAGCCGATCGGGCATACGCGAGAGCTACCCCGGTTGACTTAGATAGAGTCATTAGATCGAGAGACTTGACTCATACTCCGACTTAAACCGATTCACTTCTATGAGACTCAACACCTTATTTACCTTAATCGACCCACAAGAACCCATGACACCCTAGCCCATTTCCTTTATTGATTGAAGTAGCTTAGTTGACTTCATCCTTTACAAACCCAAGTGATAATCGACCTTAGACATAGTTTTAGCTATTTATTTTCACAACACACTAACATCCTATGGATCGACCTTGACTTACTTGTTATGCTTGTTTGTTAAATTTATAAGTATTGTTTTATTGCGTGACCCCGACGACACGAACGCACCATCTTTGCTAAATTGTCTTTGCTGAATTGTCTTTGCTGAATTATCTTTGCTGAATTATCTTTGCTGAATTGTCTTTGTCTCTCTAGGGAATAATCAGTAGGTGAAGTCGAATCGCCAAAGGAAATGGACTCCTGTTGGGGAAAATGAAGGCTTTGCCAAGCTCCCAATTGGAGCGAGGTGTGCTTCTGATAGCTATCAGCATGGTTAATGGCCACATAAATTAGCAAAACATAGGAACACATACGCACATAGCCAATTAATACGCAAACAATTAGTACGAAAGTAATTAGGAAGAAATCAAAAAAAAAAAAACTTGCGCGAGAAAACATAATGGTTTTGAAAGTTTTGTCTTTGCAAAATTTGTTAGATGTCGAAATTTGATCATTTACAGAGTGTTATACGTGTATTTAATGGGCTCCAGACGCATGGTTGTCACGACAGGGACTGCCAAGGACGTAGTCTGACAGACTGAGGTGAAAGCAATATGAAAGTGACGCGGACTAACCGACTGACACAATACAGACTTATGTTTGGCATGATACAGGGATGACTCAGACAAACAGACTGATGCGATACACACTTGGATTCGACATGACTTGAGGATGATGTAGACAGACTTTACCTAAGTGTGTAACCCACAGCCAAATATGAGTTTCAACGTGCATCAATTCTGAAGGTAGAAGATCTTATGAGATGAGGACATATATTTCGGCCTGGCATGAATCGGCTATCTTCTTTAGACATCCATCACCACTGTTATTGTATTAAAATGCTTCCTCGAGGGATGATAATTTGGAGAATCGACCTAAGACCTTGTCATTGTCCGGACCAAAAACTGATTCGACTTAATGGAGACTAGAAGGATGATAGTGGGTGGCGCCTCGGAAGAGAAGCCCCCAGGATGAGTACATGACTCGGGAACTTAGCAAAAGGAGAAACCAGGCGACGCCTTAAAGAAGGAGCCCCCAGTAAAGAGGTATAATGATTAGAGTTTTGGTTGAGATGTTTATATTGGTTGAAAGGGATGTCGATTTATTGAGGTCGAAAGTTGATGGTTGGGACGGTTGTGAAAAACGGGATGGTTGTAAAAAGGGGCGGTTGTGTCCTTGTTAGAAGACTGCCTACGTATTGCCGTGTTGTGAAATCAAATCATAACGTAGTTTTGAGTGTGTGCCTAAGCCAGGTGTTAGGGCCTTAAGTGCGTGGGTCATGAGGGTAATATTCCTTTTGTGACTCGAAGAATCAATTTGAGGTGGTTCCCCCATGATCTTAGACCAAAGAGGTGTATTTTATAAAAATTCCCTTGTCACGTGAGCACACTGAAAAGCGAACCCTAAGGATGTATTGAGGATATCCTGTTCTAGGTAGCAAAGTATTCGAAGACTCCGTGTATGGGTCAAGGGTTAAATAGCTTGATTTTGTTGAGTTAAGGCTTCATAGGGTTATGTATAGAGACATGGAAAGAAATGGGGTCTCGGGTTTGATGTAACCTGAGCACAAAAATGGTAGTTTAATTGATGCGGGATCAAGTTTCCATGTCTTGGCCCTAAAAGAATGGGTGTACTTGACGAGCTTGAGAGGATTCTCAAAATTCCTAACTATCTTCCTATAACGGTCTCGAGAAGGACTTAGGGTGTATAAGAGGCTTATGTGTGGCGGTGTTAACAGACCATTGCCATCTTTTGTTTCAGGTTTTGACCGTTGACTTTTGGCATCGAATAACTGGCTTCTTCCGAACTTAGACTCGGATTTTTTCGTCCGGGATCTATCTTTGCTTGGCTTTGAACTTAGATTTTAGTCTGGGATTTGTTGTTGTATTGCTTCGAACTTCGGTAAACTTGTCTTTTGAATGAAACTTTGGTCTTGAGTTGGCATTGGCCTCATTTGGCACATTTGCGACTTGCCAGTGCCTGATGAACAACTTTGGGCAGTCCTTTACTCATACTCCCGGTCACAATTAGATTCACAACCATTGTAGAGTTCCAATCCAATGGATCCTTCTCTAGAAGCATCGAAATATTGAACCACGCGTAACATTTGTTCTTTGCTTATTGATATGAGTCAGACTAACACCTCTTATGTGAAATGGGTTTGGTCTTTTGTCTTTGTGAGATGGGATGATTTATGTGGGGAATGGGCTTGCCTTCCGTCATGGATTATTAAAAAGGAGACAATCGAGATTCGTCCTAGGATATTTCCGAGATGTGTTCGTCCAAAATGGGTTATGCTGATAGGTTTTTATCGTCATACAAGAAATAGGTAAAGAAATGGACACGGAGTTTCAGGTCCTTAAGTGCACTCACATTGACTTGGAATGTTTCATTTTTTTAAAAAATCTCAAATCAATTCTCGTTGTCACAAGAAAAGGTAAAGAAGAAAGAAGATTATGTAGATTGAAAATTATATTTTATTGAAATGATTAATATGATTGAATATAGACTCGAACATAACGCGTGAATCATGGGACAGCCCTCAGATTGTCGCAAGGAATGAAAAAGAAGAAAGACACTAGAGTATTTGTAGGTTAGAAAGCCTAGAACTCGGACTCGGACTCTGACTCGATCTTAGATCCAGACTCGTAATCATCGGCCCATGCTTAAACACTTCCTCTTTCAGCAACTGGCTTTGAAATTTGGCTTTGAGCATTCATTCATTTGAGCACCTCGTCCTCCTTATTGGGAACATCATAAGGATAATAGTCTAGGAGACTCTTCTGTTGTTGAAGAGTAAGACACCCATGAGGGTCGTTATTCTCTCTTAAAAGATCTAGGTTCGATAAAGATATCTTGCCATGATCGAGCATATATTGAATGGTATACTTGAGCTTGTAACACTTCTCGGTGTTGTGTCCACGCCCTCCATGGAAAAGACAGTACTGAGAACGGTCCCAAAAATGACTTCTCTTTTCGGGATTGGGATCTAGAGTTAGACCCATCGACTGGATTAATGCTTTGGAAATGAGTCTTCTAAAGGCAGTGGTATAGGGCATGCCTAACTTTGATAATGACCTTAGCAAATGCGAGGTCCCTATAGCGAAGGCTTCACAAATTTTATGTAACACCCCCACTTACCAAGGAATCTTTGGCAAGGCCTTCTCTGGAAACTAAGGGTGCCACAGTCTAGGTTACCCGAGATAGTACATATCAAAATAGACCATAATAGAACCTTTATTATGAAGTGAAAAGTTTAATAGTTACAACCTCCAAAATCCAAAAATCCAAAACAATATAACATAATCTGAAATGAAAACAGCAGAAGCTATCTGTGACTCAGCTAGGTTATCCCTATCCTCATCCTGCTAAAGACACTGCTCTCTATTCGCTAACAACATCGAATGGATCACAGCAGTACAAAGAACAACAGAAAAAGCCACCCAAGTCAGTATTACATAACAATAAATAATTGTGATAAACATAAACATAAGCATGGTCATCACCATCATCATCATCATATCCACTCCCAACTCCACAATCCACAAATGGATTACCCATCGCAACAGGTAATTCGCGCCGCCAGTGGGGGACCACAGCCAATCCCCACCAAATGCCCGCTCGACATAACTAGCAAACCTAGTTTTTTAATATGCACATCCCTTTTTTGATGAGAGTCACAAGGGGCGAATCATGGGGGAGAGAGCCATCTCCAACATTCTTACAATTAACATCACCAACTCCACCAAACAACCACATCAATTACCAACATCAACATTATAAATCATCACCATGAGATCACAACAATCCAACAATCAAACAAGCATAATGACAATAACTGAGTAGGAAAACCCTACCTTGAAAGCAATAGCAATCCAATCAACAAGCAAGCAATTAGAACTGTTCCTCTACGAAGTCGTCACCTAAGGCAATAACGCATACTATTACTATCACAATCATAAATCTCATTACCCTTAATCCTAAACTGAACTAGGGTTAAAAACACCATTAACATACAACATAATCAAATTAAATAAGACTTACATTGAGTAGGAGTGTGCAAGAGGAAAATTCGACGATCGATTAACCAAAGCTTTGCTAGAAATGTGATTAGGGTGATTAAGGGAGTGATGAGGGTAAAAATGATGTTTCTGAAATGATTAGACGTAGAATGAAAATATAAATAATCACCTCCTAATTACCTTAATCTAACCGCTCAGTTTACATAAAAATTAAGTGGCACTCGGTCGAGTACCAGAAGCACTCAATCGAGGGCAACCTACTCGGTCGAATACCTCGCGTACTCGGCCGAGTGTGCACACTCCAGAAAGATCAGAAACTATGACTCGACAAATACTCGGACTCAGCCGAGTACACCCAAAACTCGATCGAGTTCCTATACACAGAAATATGGAGTATTACAGTCTCTCCCCCTTAGGGACAAACTTCGTCCTCGATGTTCAAACTCAACCCAAACTCGACCAACACAAAACAAACAAACTCAGCTATGTTAGACCCAAAACTTACACCGCATACCTTATGTTAGCCATATTTTGATATCAAATGCCAAATCAAAGTTGTCGAGAAACAACTAAGCAAACAAACAAAAAACATGTCTAATATGAACTCTCAAATAAAAGTTCTTCCTTACATTTTAAATGGTTTCACTTTTATAGTTATTTGGCAAAGAGGGACGACCCTTCTTCTCATCTCAGTGAGGAGGAGAATGCAACACAAACCTACAGTGTCTTCTAACATCACGGTATCTATCTTTCCATTTCCATTTGATCGCCCTTGACGACGTATTTTAGCAAATGTGGATGAAAGACTTACTAGTTTGACACCATTTGGAGGTGATTTGGTTACATCATCTTAGACCTAGTAATCTATAGAATTAGTGGCTACATTGAATTGGTTACACTTAGATTAGTTCTCTTTTGGTTGATTTCGCTACATTGATGAGGAAAGTAGCTATTCTTTTGTAGATGCATCATAATTATTGTTTTGTGTGCTTATTGCTAGGATGTGTCGATGTCTTGGCAAGACCCAACTTGCCTTGAAAGAAGGTATTCTACCTTATGGATACCTTGTTGTGAGTTGAAGGGGCGGAGCAAGGCCCACTAATTGCCTTGTATGGGATATGTTATTAGGAGTAGCTTTAATAAAGGTTGTTGCCTTGTTCACTTCTTTACTCGAGGACGAGTAAAGGTTAGGTTTGGGGATATTTGGGTATGTTTATATTTTACGCGTTTTATACCCCCTAACTAGCCTTATTTTACATGCATTTAGTCCTTTTTGTAGTCGATTTTATGGCCAAAACCTTCCTATTCTACATTACTTTATGTGAAATGTTGGAAGGAGCCAAATTAGGAGTAAAACCCGTCTCTTATGCTCATTTTGATGGCCAAAAGACGACTCGCGCATAAATACGTAAAAGGGAGCAAAGACAAGAAGGCCTTAGTGAATAAAGAAGGGCAAATAAGAAGAAAGAAGCAAAATGTGGCTGTAGGACAACTCGTTCGAGATGCGCCTCAACTCGTCCGAGATGAAGCCTCGACAAAGGACAACACGTTTGAGACAGCAGGCAACTCATTCGAGACAGTAGGCAACTCATTCGAGACAGCTGCCAACTCGTCCGAGACAAGCACCAGCCCGTCTGAGTTCTTCCTCAGCTCCGCTAACTTCTAATCTTTTCCCTAAACCTAGTTTTAACCTAATCCTTCCACTATAAAAATCCATTATGTAGGAGGATTAGGGGAGAACACAATATTAGCCTTCATCCTTTAATATTAGCTAAATAATTAGATCAAGATTATCTCTCTAATATCTCTTAATTATTTTTAAACTCTCCTTAAATATTTATAGATCTAGGTTGTAATTGAAGATTTATTGGATTCTATACAATATTTGGTGACAAAATCTTCATCTATTACAAGATTTCTTCTATTTTTATTCTTATTATTCTCATCTATAGTTCATCTTGTGAGTATAATTCCTAATCTCCTTTTAATCCTTTGTTAATCTTTTCATTATCCGCCATGTTTATTCTTTGTTTCTTCATATTTAGCTATGTTGTTGATAGCATGATTATGGGTAGTGAGTAGTTTCTTAGCTAGGGTTATTGGGGGATTATGGGGTTTGATTAAGGGATTAATCCTTGGTGTTTGATTATCATACTTGTGTTTTGGTCTTTGTTTCAACTTGTGCACATATGATGTATGATGAAATGCTTGTTTGAAGGAACTTGTATGAATCTCTATATACTCATCACCTCAATAAGATCGAGAGTCTTAGAAGTGATAGATTGTGCATTAGTTGGAAAGTCGAACGGGCATATGCGAGAGCTACCTCGATTGACTTAGGTAGAGTTGTTAGATCGAGTGACTTGACTCATAGTCCGACTTGAACGGATTCACTTGTATGCGACTCAACACCCTATCTACCTTAATCGACCCATAAGGACCCATGACACCCTAGTTTGTTTTCTTTATTGATAATCATCTCTTGTTTATCGCTATTGTTTGTTTCATATTTCGTCATCGTTTGTTGAAGTACTTTAGACGGTTTCACCCTTTATAAATCAAAGTGACAATCGACCTTAGACATAGTTTTAGCTATTTGTTTGCGAAAGACAATACCGTCCCATGGATTGACCATGACCTACTCGATATGCATGTTTGTTAAGTTTATAAATATTGTTTTGTTTCGTGACCCCGACGACATTATCGCACCATCATGTAAAACGCTGTGCGTAACGAGAACGTGATTTTAGCTCCGATACACCAGCCATATTTTAGAGAGAGAGTAAATATTTGATAATTTTGATTTTGACCTAAAACATTATGAAGACATATTCATAGAATTATTATGCAGCAAATTATAGAATATTATTCGTCAAATTGAATATTTATTAAATTTCTGATAAAGTTCTTTTGCGTTTTGCATGCATTGGTCAAATTGAGATATCTAATCAAATAGTAACGACGGTTGAATTGAAAAACCGTTCTTTCATAATAGAAATACGATAACGGTTACAAGAAATAAATTGCTATAACATAACAACGGGTACCACAAACCATTGTTGCTTTTAAATTTGTAACGATTTTTGAAATGCCGTTTTGTTAAACTGGTAACGGCTGTCTAACAACCGTGATAAGAGTGGTTATATAACAGACTTTTTGGAAACCGTTAAACGTTTTTTATATCGGTTCGTTAAAAAGTCGTTGTAAAATTATAATGGCAACGATTTTCATTTATTCTTATTAGCGCAGTCTAGATTTCCGCCAATATTTGGACAACGGTAATCTAAGTGTCGTTATTTTATGAATTAAACCGTTGTGATACGCTCGTTATTGATGGACTGATTTGGTGTAGTGGTGGCTAGCTGAGCCACTACCCCCTTGTTGTTCGCTAGTTTGGGGGGATGTCTCTGTTTGTGTACAAAGCATCGGTATTTCTCTTTTCCTTCCCTTCTGTTCCCTCCTTTCTGCTTTATTATGTCCATATTCTGATGTTTTTGGTTGTTTGCTGTTAGATCACAATGAGTACATAGTGTAGATTGGTTTGGCAGTCCGGATCACCTGTCCCATAAATTTGTCTCACCCCGTGTCCCATCCACAAAAAAATGATATGTAGCATAAAATAAAATAAAGTTCATGTGTGTGTATCTTTTTCACCCCTATATCCCTCCATTGTTTCGCTCGCTCTTAAAGTCTCTCACAAAATGAAATGGTATTTTATGAAGTTCAAAGGAAGAGACACACATTTTCAAAGATTGCTTGGTCAAGATTGATCTCATATTTCTTCATAGATGCCACATTTGATTGAAATTTGCTCCTTTGGGCTGAAAAATAAGTTGCTCGGAATCAAAAACAATTATCTTACCACAAACTAATAAATGTGTCACTCATCAGTTAAAATAGCATGTTCTACTTTTATGACCTATGAACATCATCATACGGTGAACGACGATTAACCAAAGTTTTATATTTCGACGCAAATGAAACTATAATCTTAATTTGAACCCAAAGAAAAATATAAGCAACTAGTGAATAGCTTCACGAACACGTTATTGATCTTTAGATTATAACATCATCAACTGAATTCATGGATTTATTTTACCATTTACCATCATAATGAAACAAATTTTATAAAAACATAAATCATACGCTGAACAATTATCCAATAAACATCTACTGACATGTTCAGCGGCAAAGACGTAAATGTATTTCTTATAACCCAGAGGAAAAACATCTCTAGAATTTTTGAGCACTTGTCAATTGATATTGAGATATGGAAGTATTTCATCACTTTCAAGGGGGGGGGGGGGGGGGAGATGGAGTGATGAAGGAGTGAAAAAGATGCACGTGATCTTTATTTTATTTATTTTATTTTATGCCACGTGTCATTTCATTGTGGATGGGACATAGAGTGGTACAACTTTATGGGACATGTGATACGGACTGTTGGTTTGGGGGAGGGGGGAGTCTTGTCTTTGTTTGTCACTTTATTTGCTTTATTATCGTTATTTATTGCTTCATTGTTATTCCATTATTGAAAAAAAACACAAAAAAATAAAAATTTGATCATAAAAAAAAAAGTTTTTTGTTTGCATTAGAGAGTCTAGGTGTCTTGGTGCTGAGATTAGACAACAATGATGATAATTAGCATTTGCCCTATATATCTTTTCTACTCTTTAGCTCGCATGCATTGTTTGACACTAATCCAGGTGATTGCTTGCTTGCAATTATCTTAAAAACAAAGCATTTTGAATGAGTCTTGACCGCCCTTCACATGTCGTTACTATTCAAATAGACTTGACCTAATATTGAACAAGAACTACTTAAACTGTGAGGATTAGAGCCTCCAGTAACCGGTACATTCATACCCGGTCCCATGTTTAGGTCTGTGAGTAGTTCTCCTTGTGAAATATGCTTAGCCTATACACATAAACGTGGCGTCCATCTCTTAGTTTCTGTGACATGCTGGGTTTGTGGTCTGTAAAATATGAGGTAGAGGCACTTTTTTTTCTTTGAGCCTCACATAACCAAATCGGCCTATTTTCTACCCTTTGGATTAGGTCCCTTTGCTTGTTAACCCATCTAAGCCTTTTTCCTATTTTCGGTTGATTAACCACAATATTTAACTACATGTGTAAATACTTCCTACCCTAACTAGGCTAGTATTGTGTGGTGTTGTGGTTTGTTCTTATTAGATGCTCACTTGGGGAAGTGTGACGTGATCTTTTGTTGACATTTTGAGGCTCAATGATTCCCATGTTTAATGATTATTAAAGTTCATCAATGTTCCAAAGAAATGGAAAGAGAAAGAAAATAAAAAATGAAGGAAATGAAATGAAAAAAAGAAGAAGAGAAAAACATGTTTTGATTAGACTCTCATGGTATGACTCGCACTGATCTTTGGAGATGTTAATTGTTGGTGTTGTCGATGTGGAATAGAAAGAAGGATTCACTTGATTGTTTTCAATGCTTAACTGGGGTGTATTTTGTAAGGAGGAATGAGCATTCTTTATTTGGTGTGTTGCTAGCTTGGTCTTAGCCCCACAATCCCAAATTCGTTTATCCCTTTTTCACCCATTATCCCTAGCCTACATTACAATACTTTATGTCCTTGGCATATGTTTTGGTCATGTTTGGTTGTAGCATTGTCATGTACGGGCGCTAGAAATTAATTCCACGTTATATAGCAGGTATGTATTCACAAGTCGTAGTAGGTGGGCGCTCTTTTCATTGCATTTACATATAATTCACCTAATTCCTTTTTGTGCGACGAGTAAAAACAGTGAGAGCTCAATATCCATGGTCTTCCTGTAACACCCCACCTACTAGGAAGCCTTCATCAAGACCTTCCTTAGTAAATAAGGTGCCACAGCCTCAGTTTCCCGAGATAGTAAATATCAACACAACAATAAAGAAACAATTTATTAAAAAGACCGTTTAGCGGTTACAAATGAAATACTTAAATCTAACAAACTGAATGAATAAACCAAAATGCTAACTACAAATGAATGTTTAAGCTCTGCGGAAGCTACTATCTTGACATGCGAATATGCCTCCAAAGCACCCATGCATGGATCTAATCAAATCACCTTTCAAGAACTGCTCACCATTTAACACCACAAATGGATCACAGCAATCAAGTGTCAGTACTATACAACAACATAATTCCAAAACAAAAGCTATCAAGTGCATGCCAATCACCAATTCACACTCCAACACCACACCGCTAATCAACTGGATTCTTGTAGCAATAGGTAATCCACTGCCAGTGGGGAACCGCGGCCAATCCAACCTAAGCCCACTCGAAGCACGTGCGACCCGGAATCCTTAATGTGCACATCCCCCTCCGTGATGGGAGTCACGAGGGGCGAAACTCGGGGGTGAACTGTCTCCCAACGGCCCACAACTAGGTCCTGAAGATAACAGGCACCTCTGCCAGTGGGTGACCGCAGCCACACCACCAAACCCGTCAACAACAACCATGGTAACCATAACAATGGC
>JAOWBH010153695.1:0-11921 GCA_028566215.1 Silene coronaria | reverse complement strand
GTACAATGTCGTTGTACATACTATAATGGGCGTCGAGCTTTGGGCAGCGAAGCCACGACGACATGTTTTTCGTCGCACAAATGCTTGGGCGACAAAATATAGGCTTTGTGCGACGAAAACTTTTGTTGCCCAAAAGCGTTTTTCTTGTAGTGAGTTGACGTAATCCGCGCACCAAGGTGCTCCAATAATGGCCATTGCAAAAAGGTGTTCAACGGCGAATTGATCATCAATAGGTGTAGTACCCAAATCATTTGCAAGGACCAATCTAGATAAATGATCTGCAACTAGATTCTTGGTTCCCTTCTTTTCCTTGATCTCTATGTCAAATTCTTACAAGAGTAGAATCCACCTTATCAATATTGGTTTTGCATCTTTTCACCAATAGATGTTTGAGAGCGGCATGATCGGTGTGCACAATCACCTTAGAACAAGTATGATCGGAATTTCTCTATGGTAAAAACAACCGCCAATAGTTCCTTCTCCGTGGTAGTGTAGTGTACTTATGTTGTATACAATGTCTTGCATGCATAGAAGATTGCGTGGAGCTTCTTGTCTTTCCTTTACCCAAGAACGGCTCCTACCGCCACGTTGCTTGCATCACACATCAATTCAAACGACTCTCCCCAATAGGAGGTTGCATGATCGGGGCGGTGATTAAGGCCTCTTTCAACCTATTGAAAGCATTTAAACAATCATTAGTGAAGATAAAAGGGACATCCTTGCCAAACAATTCCGTCAAGGGCCTAGCAATCAATGAAAAGTCCTTAATGAATCCCCGGTAGAAACCGGCATGACCAAGAAAACTATGGATTTCTTTAACACTTTTGGTAGGGGGAAGGGTCTTTATGACTTCAACTTTGGCTTGATCAACTTCCATGCCCTTACTTGATACAACATGACCCAAGACAACCCCGGATGTCACCATGAAGTGACACTTCTCCCAATTCAATACTAATTGACTTTCTTAACACTTGGTCAATATCTTCTCTAAATTTGTTAATCAATGATCAAAGGATTTTCCCACTACCGAGAAGTCATCCATGAAAACTTCAACTTCATGCTCAATAAATTCGGAGAATATAGACATCATACACCGTTGAAAGGTTGATGGTGCATTACATAATTCAATTGGCATTCTCCTATAAGCATAGGTGCCAAATGGACATGTGAAGGTGGTCTTCTCTTGATCAATTGGATGGATAGGGATTTGAAAGAATCCCGAATACCCATCCAAGAATAAAAAGCAATCATGTTGAGCCAAACGTTCCAACATTTGGTCCAAGAATGGTAAGGGAAAGTGATCCTTCCGGGTGGCTTTGTTCAATCTTCTATAATCAACACACATTCGCCACCCGGTCACCGTCCTCGTGGGTATAACTCATTTTTGTCATTTTTAACCACTTCCATGCCTCCCTTCTTAGGTACTGCATGAACCGGGCTCACTCATCGACTATCCGAAATTGGATAGATGATTCTGGCATCAAGTAGTTTGAGGACCTCTTTTTTAACAACTTCTTTCATGGTGGGATTAAGCCTTCTTTGTGCCTCACTGGATAAGTCATCCTCATTTTTAAGCAAAATCTTATGAGTTCACAAATAGGGGCTAATCCCTTTGAGGTCATCAATAGTGTACCTAAGAACACTCCTAAACTTTTTAAGCAAGGAAAGTAGTTTTGAAGTTTGAGTGTTGTCAAGTTCACTATTGATGATGACGGGAAAAGTAGAGTTATCACCCAAAAAGGCATACTTAAAAGAAGAGGGAAGAGGTTTAAGTTCAACCATAGGAGGAGGCGTGGAACTCTCCTTCTTCTTTCCAACTTCAAGCATTTCAAGCTTTGTTTCATCTTCATGAATATAAGCCGAATTCAACATCCAAGCATAGGCAAGAGTTTCATGGTCACCATCATTTTCCTCCAATCCATGTAATAATCAATACTCCAAAGAATCCATTGAAGAAGTATCAAGATTATGCACCTCCAAAGGGTCCTCTAAGATGTCAATCATGCAACAAGTATCCTCTAATGATGGAGTGCTCATGGATTTGTTGAGTTCAAACTCAACCTTCTCATCACCCACTTGCAAAGAAAGTTTGCCCCTCTTGACATCAATCAATGCCCCTCCGGTTGCTAGATAAGGTCTTCCTAAGATAATTGGAACTTGGTAGTCTTCGGGCATATCCATGACGTAGAAGTCGCAAGGTATCACCAACTTCCCAATGACCAAAGGCACATCCTCAATAGGGAACTTAACTGAGCGATCGGCTAGTTGAAGAGACACTCTAGTTGGCTTCAAAACCCCTAGTTGTACCTTCTTGAAGATGGAGAGAGGCATGAGGCTAACACTAGCACCCAAGTCACATAATGCTCTCTTGATAGCTAACCCTTGAATAGAACATGGAATTGAGAAACTTCCCGGGTCTTCAATCTTGTTACGAAGCTTGTAAGTGTGGGTAAGAATGGCAATACACTCCTTAGAAAGGTTGATAGTTTGAACCGTTCCATTCTTCCTTTTCAAGGTAACAAGGTCCTTAAGAAACTTCCCATAAGTAGGTATTTCGCTGATCATGTCAAGGAAGGGTATGGTAGCATTCATTCCCTTTAGAATATCAAGAAATTTCTCGTATTTCTTCTCAAGTCTTGGCTTTGCAAACCTTTGTGGAAATGGGACCAGTGGCACATATTCCTTTAGTGGTGGAGTAGGTGTAGGTTCCTTTGCTTTTCCTAGGATTGGTTCATCTTCATTTAGAGGGTCAACCATCTCCACCTCTTGTGATCCTTCTCCTTAAACCACCACATTTGGTTCCTTCATTTCTTTGTTCAAAACCCTCTTCCTTTTCTATCTCGGAGATTTTTTAACCTCTTACAATGGCCTCCCACTTCTTAGGAACACGACATTGACACTCTTTGGATTCACCACCGTATTTCCCATAAATTGCCCCGGAGTGTTAGACATTTGACTAAATTGTTGAGATATTTGGGCAACATGAGTCTCGGTGGCTTTTTCTGATGCTCTTACCTCATCGTTTACTCTCCCTTGAGAGGCTATGTGGCTATCAAGTTTGGTGTCGGCCTTTTGATTAGAAATCACTAATTTCTCAAATGCTTGTTCCCAAGTTGTCTTTTGGCTTTGGTTTGTTTGGAAGCTTATGTTTTGATTTGGGTTTGGTGTGAAGGTCATTTTAAAGCTTTGATTTTGACTTTTGCCTTTGAAGTCACCAAATGGTTGTTGTTGTTATTGGAAAGTTTGAAATGGTTGTTGTTGGAATGTTTGTTGGAAGGGTTGTTGTTGTTAGAATGATTAATTGAATGATTGGTTTTGTTGTTGTGGTCTTGTCAAAAGTTCGGTTTTGGAAACCGGGGAGGATTTGGTTGTTATTGTGATTTTGCTTTTGAGCTTGAAATGACATGTTGATGTTGGGTCTTGGTTGATTTGGAATTGGGTTTTGGATGTTTTGACTTGAATATGTGAGAAATCCTTGATTTCCTCTCCCCCTCCTCCATTGAACCGGTGGTGATTAAAGAGGTTTTGACCCGGACCAAGCGACTCCCATATTTCAGTCACTTGTTCTTCAAAGTATCCCTCTTCATTTGATGTTATTAAGGGGCATTCATTGGGGGAATGTCCTTGGACACCACACAACTCACAAGACATGATTTGTCTTGTGTTAGAACTTGAACCCTTTCTTGAATTTAGCAAAGCAACTTGTTGTGTCAATTCATCAAGTTTTGTATTCATCTTAATATTCAACATCGAATTTTTATCCTTCTCTTTACCTTTCCTTGATTCCCTATCATTACTCCAATTCAAAGTCTAGAGGCCATTTGCTCAATCAATTCTTTGGCTTTTTTGTTGTCTAGTATATCCAAGCCTCCTCTTCCCGGCGCCGCATCAAGTGACAATCTCAAATCATTTGGAGATACTACTCGTGCCTGTGATCGTCGGAATTCGACCGAGTTATGCCAACTCGGCCGAGTGTGTATTAACTCGGCCAAGTGGCCTCGACTCGGCCGAGTGGATGTTTTATTCGGTCGAGCCTTGTGACTCTAGAATGATATTTATAGACTCGGGGTCGCGACATAAATCATTTCCGCCATTTCTATTCTCTCTTCCTTTTCCTCTCAAAACCTAGCAGACTCACCCTCAACCTTTCCTACCTTCGTATATGGAGCCTTGACCTTGGATGGGGAATACGGGATTAACATGGGTCGTCGTGGATTGCTCGTTTCGCTTGCGTGATGTCAGTTTCTCATGAGGTAGGTTATCCTACTCAGTAATTCAGTTTTATTAACGTCGTGATTGATTAGTTATGCTATTGTTGATGTTGCTATGATGATATGATTTGATTATCGATTGTTAATGCGTTGTGATGGAGGTTTGGTGGTGGATTTGTGACGTTGTGGTTGTTTGTGGGGCCATTCGTGACTCCCATCACGGAGAGGGATGTGCACATTAATGGAGTGGGTTTGCTCGTGCATCGAGCGGGGCTTAGGTGGGATTGGCTGCGGTCCCCCACTGGCAGCGGGTTACCCGGTGTGATGGGGCCCGGTTGGAGGTGATGATGTTGGAGTTGGCTATGGTGTTCTCTATGACCGGTGATCGTGTTGTGTTTCTTGTTTACGTTGGCCCTGACTGTTTACTGACGTGTGCGGTGTTGTTGTTTTCCTTTCTTCTTCTTGCGTGTTCTGCTGTGAACCATTTGATATTGCCGGCAAATGGTGAGCAGTTAGATTAGCAGGTGATAGGGATGCTGGCTTGGTATCGATTGGAGAGTGATCGTATGCGAGATGGTTCGTGGAGTATCATTTAGTATAGTGAGATGGTTTAGTCAATGAGTTGTATTTACATTCTGTTTCCACTGTAATAACTTGTAATTATTTATATAATGTTTCATTATGGTTTCGATGATGCTTACTCCCTCGGGAAACCGAGATGGTAATGCCACATCTTACCGAGGAAGGTCTTGCTGAAGGCTCCTTGGTAGGGTGGGGTGTTACAGTTGCAGTATCATATAATAGGATCGCTGAAAACTGGGCAGAACATGACGAAACTGTGATTAACACCAACTATCATGGACATTTCTTATTACTTACACACCATCAATCATCAGCTTCCTTAGTGCCAATAACACGATTAATAGTTCAGGAAAATGGAAGGAACTTATCAAACACAATAGATAGAATTTTGAATAGTCAACAAAAATAGTATCACATAGCTAATAAATCACTGTCTAAAAATCATTCGAAAAAACTAAACCATCTCCATAACTTATACCCCCTTTGTCTCATCCAATTGATTACCTTTTGAATCTTTGTGAGGGTTATTTTAATCAAAGATAAACAAATAATTGAGATGAAGGAGTATCAATCTGTTTTTCACAGCATATATTGTGAAGTGTGATTGCCAGAGCCTATGATACGAAGTCTAATTATCATAACTCATAACAATAAATTAGCTATCAAATTGAGTTTTACACTCTAACAAGTGACATTAATCTCCAACAGATTCTAGTTATGTTTAGATTGAAATCAAATAGTAACCAACCTTTTCTACAACACGGGTACTTTGTATCACATAAGAACAAAACAAACAATGACCATAACCTCATATACCGCTGATTTCGCAAAACAAAAAAAATATTCACCAAAAAGTTACGCTGCATATACTTTTTCCAAATCTAAGAGCTTTAAACGAAAAAAACATATAACTGTCATTTGATCAGCAAAACCACAACTTTTTTCCCATATTACGACATCTTTAGACTACCCAAGTCCAAAAATGTCTAAACACCAAATTAATCCAAGTCCATATCCAATATCATCAATTAAAAGCCAAACGCAAAAGTTAAATCCAAAATTTCGAAATATAAAGTAGGTATTGAAGTGCTTTACCGATCTGTGATATTGTTTGGGCTCAGTGCGACATAGAGACTTCGCGAGAACTAAAGATAGAGAAACATTATAGTCTCTGACATCGTGGGATGGATCTGCATATGTGATAGCTAGGTTCCGCTCAGTGATGAGAGATATGGAGGATGAATGAGAGTTTATTTAGATTTAGGTTAAAGGGAGTTGGTGGCTGAGACTCTGAGTGGATGAATTGAAAAGGAATGGAGACACGAGCGAACTAACATATTAAGCTCAACTTGGATTTGTTGCGTCGTTTTCCGAAAACGCTGCAAATGCCTTTTTTGCTGCGTTTTTTAAAAATTCCGCCGCAAATATTTTTATTATCTTTAATAAAAAAAGAAATTATAGATTGCTTTTGCTACGGTTTGGACAAAACGCCTCAAATCGTGCGCCGCAATAAAATGTTTTTCTACTAGTGTCAGCTGGGGAAGGGACACACCAGAGGATGCGCCTTTTGGAACTGACGCAGCATTTGCGATGCCCCTTCTAGAGGCTGCTTATCCCTTGGTTCCTCCTTCTTCTTCCTCGAGCCTTTTCTAGTTTCGTATATTGTTTTATTTTTTTCCAATTTTTATTCTATTTTCGTTCATCCCTTTTAGTTTATGTTTTCACACCCTATTTTATTTAATCCCTTCGACTTAAATCATTGATAATTCAATATTAATCGGTTTTCGTCATTAAATTCAATTCCAGGTTGAAGAAATTCAATTTTTTGATATTGAGTTTCTTAAATCCGATCATTGTATAGTCTTTAAGCTTTGTTTTCATCTTTTAATCTTAATCTTTAGTCTTTAATTCGTTCTTAATTAGTGTAATTTGTCTAATTCGAGTTTCTTAATCAGTTTTCATCATTTAAACCCGACTTTATCAACCCTTGATCCACGTTTAGGAGTCATGTTATCATTCTCATGTGCTTAAAATTTATTAAATCACTTCCTTTGAGTTGTAGATATCAATTAATCGATTAAATTCACCCAATGAACATAACGATTTGTGATTCTGACTTTCACAGACAGAATCCAGCTCAAGAACAGACGCAATGAGAGATGCGCCTCTTCCAGAGGGCGCATCATCTGCTGCGCCTGTTCTGGGCTGGCTTCTACCTCTGAACTCTGATCGCCTGATTTAATTCGTGTTATTTATTTATAATCAACTAATATATGTTATTATCACTTAATTATTACATAATTCGAGTCCTTTTATTTATTTTATTTTATTTTATTCATTCTCTTTTATTTATTTGACCATTTATTTTATTCCTTTATTTTATTTATTTTTATTCTTTTTATTCCTTTTTTTTTTCAAAACCTCTTTTTGACATCCTTATGACATGAATTCGTTTTATTGTATTTATTTATAATTTGTTCCATTTTGTATCATATTATTTATTGTTTGTTATTCATATGTAATGAATGTAAATTCCTACTTTACCATTAATTCTTACTTGCTAATTCACCGACGTAGTTAATGTAATTCACATGTTAAAACAATTTTTGTTGCATTGCATGCATTATAATCAACGATATATTGAGTATAAACGACGTTCTCAATCATTGGTAGAGGCCGCTATCGAGGAGGACGAGATTAGGTGTTCGATTAAAGAGCTTCTTAATATGTACCCTCACCCCTTACCTGGAATCTCTGTGAACATCCGTGTTCGCGGGCATTACTAGAGTCATTCTAGACAAGGAATGCTAAGGGTGACGAATTCTTGGTGTCTATGTCACTACTTTATGTCTTGACATGGCTTCCAGTATTCGAACGGTTCCAATTTTGCACAAAAAATTGTTGGCGACTCCTCAAATGCAAGCTTGTTAAACCTTTCACTGGTTTCAAAGCCTTTCAAAGCGGTTACTGTAACACCCCACCTACAAGAGAGCCTTCATAAAGACCTTCCCTAGTACATAAGGTGCCACAACCTCGGTTTCCCGAGGTAGTAAATATCAACTCAACAATAGAGAAACAATTTATTAAAAGTCAATTTAATGATTACAAATGAAATGCTCAAATCCAACACAACTAAATGAATAATCCAAAAATGATAAATACAAAATGAATGTCTAAATCAGCGGAAGCTACTATTTTGACACGCGACAAGCCCCCAAAGCACCCATGCAATGCTCTACCAAGGTCACCTGCCAAGGAACTACTCACCATTGGACATCGCGAATGGATCACAACGATCAAGTGTCAGTAAAAAGTAACAACATAATGCCAAAGCAAAAGCTATCAACATGCTTGCCAACTCCAACACCCGCACCAACACCACGCCGCCAATCAATGTATTCCTGTCACAACAGGCAATCCCTGCTAGTGGGGGACCGCAGCCACTCCCACCAAATCCCCGATCGACGCACAAGCGACCCGAAATCCTTAATGTGCACATCCCCCTCTGTGATGGGAGTCACGAGGGGTGATACTCGGGGGTGAAACCGTCTCCCAACGGCTCACAAACCAATCATCATAACACCACAACCAACCTCCGTCACAACCACAGCAGTAGCACCAACAATGGCAAAACATCACAATAATAACAAATACAATGGCATCATAGACTGAGTAGGGAGAACCCTACCTCAAAATCCGCAAACAACCAACAAGGAGAAAATCAGAAAGGCTCTTGTACGAACTCAACACCTAGAGAATCAAACAATTTCATATAATCAACTCACCATCCCTAATCCCCCAAAACAGAATCGGGCACAAACAAAATAATTAATTAATATTAAACAAAGCAAACTTACCGAGCAAGGCTAAGCGCGACGGGAAATCCGAAATCCAACAAGAAGGATGAATAGAGTGATTAGGGAGGATTAGAGGAGGTCGACTTTGAAAAATGAATGAAAATGAAAGAAATGGCGGAAGAAATGTATTTATATGACTCCTCCAAAAGACCCTATTCAAACCGTCGAATTTCCGGATTCCAACCCGCACTCAGCCGAGTCACTAAACCACTCGGCCGAGTGAGCCTTGCTCGGCCGAGTGCCTCAGCACTCGTCCGAGTTGCTCAACTCCAGAATGAAAACTAATATATCAACCATCATCTACTCGGTCGAGTCAGGCCAACACGACCGAGTGACCCTCCACTCGGCCGAGTCAACCCAACTCGGCCGAGTCACAGCCTCACAGAATATGTAGTATTACACCTAGGACACCGTGACTGGCCCTTATACCGTCGTTCATGATGACCACAATGGTTTGACCACCGTTGACTTGAGTTTAGGGGTTAGTTTGTGCCAGTTTTCTACTGCTTGTGGCCGTCTATTTTGACTCAGTTTAAGGAGAAGGTTTGGGTCGATTATGGGTCAGGGTTGTTAGGTTTGTTGAGTCGACCAAGGCAGGCTGTAGTAGGGTGGTAGTTGTGGTGGTTAGAGGCGGTTAAACACGGTTTCAGATGGGTGTTCATGTCAAGTTAGTAATTTTCGTAGAGAGTTTATGGCTTCAAGTTAGGCTCTGATTCTGGGTTAATGGAGTCAGGTTTAGGGTCGACGGTGTTGGTGATTACGTTAGGTTGTCCAGGAGGGTGTCGAGTATGCTTTATGGTGGCAGTTGGGACGGTTTTCCTGACAAACGATCAAAAGGTTTGTAATTTCGGGTTGTAATTTGAAAAGGAGGACTAGTGCTGTGATTTTGGGGTCGGGTTTGGACAGGTGGTGATGGTGAGAGGTGTCTGACGATCGTGGTGATTGTCTGGTGGAGGGTGGTGACCGTGGGGTTGTGATTGGGGTGTTTTATGGTCGTTTTGTTGGGATGTGACTGGTTGTTGTAGGTGGTTTAGGATGACTCTTGGCTAGCCTGGTTGGGTAACCCAAAGTGGGAGTTGGCGGTGGTGGCTGGCCAAGGTTGATGCCACGAGTGGCAAGGGGCGTGGTGGCGGAGTTGGCTGGTGGTTGTGCTTGGTGTTGTGACAGGTAGAGATAGTTGTTAGGTAACAAAAGGGGATTGTTAGCAATGGGTTTGGTTGGGTTTTTATATTATTTTGGGTCAGGTTATTTTATTACCGAATCGGGCTTTTGCTAAACCGCATTGTAATTATAACGAGAAATTAAAAGGGTGATTATAATGTTTAATAATCGTAGTTATTAGTTATTAAGACGAATTTAATTAATTACTTTATATTATTTATCAAAATAGTTTAGATTATGATTATGTGAATAATTATTTATTTAGGTGACGGTTTTGTGGGGGAGTTCGGTAATTGGATCGCTTAGCTTGCTATTTGGTTGGATTGCTGAAAAGGTAGGAAACTTCTCTATCGATATTATTTTATTGTCTTATTCCTAGCTTGGCATGATGCGTTAAAGGATTGGATGCAAAGTAATTGATTATTTTGCTGAGTTATTATTTATTGGTTTGATGACATTGGTTTGATTATATTGTTGAGATGATTATTATTATTGATTTTTGTTGAGTTAGAATTATGATTCAGCATGTGATTGGATAAGTTTTGTGTAGGCCAGGCACGGGGATGTGGAAGGGTCGTGGACCTGAGGCGGGACTTTGTGTCCAGAACTGTGTGTCCCGAAGTGGTTGTGTGGACTATGTGTACGAGTGGTTAAGTGGACTGTGTGTCCGAGATGACTGTTTAATAATCGGTTCTTGCGAGTTTATTTGATATTATTCATTATGAGGATTGGCATGGACTAGAGTCTTAGATCACTTAGTTTATTTATTAGTCAAACTTTATTTATTTATATTTATTCATTTAATTCCGATGCGGTAGAAATTGTAATTTATGTTATTCATTAAGTTACTAATTAAGTTATTCAATTTAAAAATTGTAATGTTTGGCTAAAGGCTCTTAGATAAATGGGGTGTTACAACGGTCTAGAGGCTTTTTGTGTCGTTTGCTTTGGTTTTGTTATTTTGTGTTATTTCGGTTTATTTCGATTGTAATTGTTATCAATCGTTGTAATTTAATGTATCTTGTTTTGAGTCATGTAATTTGTACTTCAAATATGGGTCTAGACGTCTAGTTAATCTCTTATTTTGGTGTCAAAATGATTTTACAAAACTTTGCTTTAGCTAGTTAAATAGTAGTATTTAACTATTTAAATCGACGTACGTGCACAAAACAATGAAGAGGCCTAGGACAAAGTCCTATGTGAGTCATGGCCCCATCGTTGGCACGTTTTTACAGGCCTAGAATAGACGTGTGTGTCGTGTGTCATGTATAGAAATTGTATATAGATCGAATAGTATCTTTAGTTCAATTGTTTGCATATCGAGTCGACGAGAATCGTCTGGGTTGTAATAAGTAGTGCCCTAATTGCTTTCCTTCCCCCCAAGCCATGTTGTGAATGCTTGCTTAATATAGTTCAAATCAACTCACATGCTAAATCACTTGGAAAAAGTATATTAGATGCATTAAATGATTAGAAACTATGCTCACATTTTTGGATCAAATGATGTTTTGCACTTTCATTTCGAATAATCGTAGTCGTATCCGATAAGCCAGTATAGCCCTTAGTAGAGGCCGTTATTGCAACGGGTGGGGTGGGTGTTTTATTAACGAACTTCACATGACGTACTTTCACATCGAATCCAAACACTTCTCAAAATGGTTTCAAATTTCCCTTAAAATTGGTGGCGACTCCAAATCTTTTGAAAAAAAGAAAACCCGCGTAGACGAATTTCCCTATTCCACAACTGGTTCAAAGCCTCTCTTGCTGGCCCATCTTTATTTTTGTCCACCAATTCGACAACCCAATTTATTTGTTAGTTTACGTCGACGATATTATCGTTGTAGGTCCTGACCCGATTCTTGTCTCGTCGTTTATCACTATCCTGGCTACACGTTTTCTCTTAAAGATTTAGGCACATTGTCCTATGTTTTAGGTCTCGAGGTCACCCCGAATTCACACGGTCTTTAATTGGCTCAATCAAAATATGTTCATGATTTATTTCACAAATACAATATGGTTGAGTCCAAACCGGCGAGCACACCAGTAGATACCCGTATCTGTCGATATTGGCATTTATAGAAATCCCAACAAAACACCCGATGATAATAGA
>JAOWBH010153684.1:0-11923 GCA_028566215.1 Silene coronaria | reverse complement strand
CTCTCTCTCTCTCTCTCTCTCTCTCTCTCTCTCTCTCTCTCTCTCTCTCTCTCTCTCTATATATATATATATATATACTCTCAAATGCTAATAATGTGCTATGATATAGTAACATTACATATATCCTCTCTTATGATCATAAAAATATGACTATCTTAGTCTGGGAATGTTATAACTTTTAATGTATCCACTTAGTCTTAAAATGATACTCCGTAACATATATGAATACAAATTGTTTCATTTGTACTCTCTCATGGTAAAAAAAATGTGATCACGTTAGTTTGGAAATTTAATAACTAATGTGATGGCCTTTGTCTTAAAATGAAGATATTTAGACTGTTAATGGTAACATTGTACTCTCGTATTGTCACATGAATATAGAGATAAACAAGGTTGTATGTTTTTTATAATTTAAGTGGTCACATATTCAACAAAAATGGTAGTATTTGTAAATGTTTATGATGATATAGTTCAAATAGAGACGAAATGACACATATGCAAAATGACACTTTTACAAATATTAACATAATATGGTACGTAACCGACCCGTCTTTCACTTGTGACAGATAGTGTATGTCATAACTCACAAGGGAGAATAATTGTAAACACGAATTCTCATTTGTGATGGACATATCCGCCTCAAGCTTGCAGCGAGTCAACTGGTAAAGTACTATCCATGTGGGGGAAATAAGAAAAAAGTAGAATGCCTAAAGTGTAACAATCGATTTTGTCTTATGTACTCACATAGATAGTTATCGGCTTGTGGTAAGCTTGTGACGGATCACGGGAAAACTTTTGAATTGTAAAAACAGACCCCGTACAATATTAAATGCTGTTGTCTTTGAAAGGTGTGATTTAATTATGGTAAACATATTAATGCAAAGTAATTGCATTTTGTTTTTTTATAGAGAGTGGAAATAAACCAAACCGAGTAGCAGAAAGCAAGGGCCCTGCTTCTTCAAACGCCATCTTTGCGCTCCTCTCTAAATCTCCCTTCTCTTCTGTTTCCTCTCTTTTTCTATCTTCAATTCAAATTCGCCATCTTTCTTAAACCCATTTCCTCCATTCTACTTTCCCATTCATTAACACCAAAACCATACCATTTCCCAGGTACTTTTTTTTTTTTTTTTTTTCATTCGTAAGTACTATATTTCCAGTAATTTAATGATTTTTTTTCACATTTTTGCATTTTGTACATTTTACCCGAGCTTTGCATTTTTTTTGTTAAATCTCATTGGATGTAGAAACTGCCCACTTCAAATTTCACGCATATTTGTACTCTTCTCTGTCGGAAAGATCACATTTTTATTTTTACTGTGTTTCTCGACAGTAAAAGTAATTTGTTTCTTTTGGTTAATTTTATGAAAGATTATCAAATTGGTATTTATATTTTTTAAAACTGTGTTTGGGATCCCAAAATTCCTAATTAAGACAATACATAGAATCATATACAGTATATCATACCATGATTTATTAGTATAATTAATATATACTGTGAAAAATGAAAAGGAGATGCACAATATCTTAGATTTACTTATTATTATTATTTATTCTATTTTCTTATATTTCATTATATTATATTGGGTGGTAGATTGTATTGTTGATTGTTGATTGTTGATAAATAAATCTGGGAGTGGTCTTGAATCTTGTTTGTTGAGTTTATTATAAAAAAAAACACATATAGATAAAGCTTGTGTAATAATAAAAGTTGCTTAGTTGATTATCATCCCACCTTAATTAAACAAGTATTTGGAATTTGTAGTTCTAGAAGGAGACAACGATTTCGAGACGAAATATGTTTTGTTATGCTGTTGAAGTTCATGTGATGGTGACTGTGTTTGTTTATGGCATTTTGTGAATCTTAAATTCCTAACTACTTTTGTGTTCTTGTAATAATGTGTCAAGTTATATCTATCGCAAATTATTGGTCTAATAGTATGTGCTAAGTTCTGACTACCCATCTTAAGAAATTGGCTTGTGGAGTGATGTTCAGTGTTGTCATCTCTCTTTTTGGTAACACCTATATGTGATGTCAGTGAAAGAATTAGGCAGATTTGCTTGGAATCCTGTCTTTGGCTTGCTTGTAGGTATTCATTGACAATATTATCCAATGCCGTAAAAGTTCTTAACTATGTACGCATGGGTCAATATACACACCCTTTTGTTGTTTTTTGGTTGTTTATTTGGCTACACGGCTCACCATTACCCCCATCACCTTAAGATTTCTTCTTTTGTCCAGTTAGGACGGTCTAATGTGGAGAGATGTTTTCAGCTGACACATGCTGAAGATACTTCAGTGAATCATTTTGTCTAATCCATCGTACTCCAAAGCCAAAGAACAGTTAATCACCGGGCTTCATTCAAAAATGTTTGTATCTGTCTAGAAAATTCATGATGCATGTTTTGTAGGATTTCCTTAGGTTATGGACTAATTTAAGTATTTCCTGTCTTATATGTGTCTTAACTTTCTGGAGATAGATAAAAAGTTGTAATTACATGACTAATACAAAGAGGAGCTGTTAGTATCAGAAGTGGTAATGAGAATAATGGTCAATTTCTGCTTTATTCAACATCAAATTACGTTTCACGCTTTGCGCTGTATGTTACTATGTTGTAATTAGAGCATTCATGGTACATACGGCATTCCTTGTATCTACTTAAAAGTTAGAACCTAATGTGTTTATTCTTCTCCCTGTTTGTTTATGATGTTCTTTCTTCTCATGTTGTCTGATTTTATGTTATTTCTCTTGTAGCTTGCAAAGTCAGCATACAGGATCACGTTGTTGAACGTCTTGTAGAAAATGTGGTGAGATAAGCCAGCCATTGTGCCAAACTGCAGTAATGAAGGGAGGAAATCTGTACAGAGCAAAAGGGAAACATTTCACCTTTACTTTACTGGCAGTAATATGTATGACCATCTTTCTTTGGTCATATGAGAAGAAGCCTCTTGCTACCACATTATTTTCATACCAAGATCAGTTGATTATACCTGCACCAGGTTTGTGTTACAGTGCATGGTCTCCAAACATTGTTCAAAATAATAGGTGATAATTAAAAATCTGACTAAATTGGTAGGTCGTCATCTCGTAGAATCGTAGATAAAATTGTATCCATGTTTTAAAATACTGGCCGTGAGCCCATGACACTGAATCACAATTGAGTTATCCAGTTTTGAGCCCCATTTAGCTCAATGACCGAGATCAGTCCTGGACTACCATTTCTAGGGTCAAGTCTCATATTGTGATTTGGTACCATGATTATGACTTGTTTTTCCTATGGATCAGACTTTAACAATGTTCATGGGATACCTTAGATTCTATCGACATTCTTCCGGATCAACTCTCAAAGTGGTTGATCAAACTAATTTTGCAAATTGTTTCTCTCTTGTGTCTTTGTTTCCTTGGTCGAATGCTTTCTTACGGTTTATGCAAACTGCCTGGCTCAGATGTTATTCAAGTAGCTTCTCACATCTCTGAAGATTCTACCAAATCAGAAGATCAGCGCTTCCAAGAATCTCCAAATGTACCTGAAGAAACACAATATAAAACAGAACCACAAGCATCTGGCGAGAACGCAGAAGAAACAGAAGATAAAAGCAAAACTCGTATAGTCAAAGTTGAGGATGCAAGAGATGAAGATAAGTCACAAGCACATTCATCCAGTGCTTTGAACACTGAAGGTGAACCTGTGGCTGAAGAGTCTTCTGGAGCAGTAGAAGATGACATGAACTCAGCATCCTCTGTGGCAAAAGGTAGTTGCATTCTTAACTTACCACAATTTTTTCTATGTATGTTTCAAAATTTGTTTCTGTATCGACTATTGTCAGTCTGTCAGATGTTGAATAAACTTTTGTTTTGAGATAGCTTGTCATATGATCACCGTGCCCTTCACTTGCTATCTTTAGTGATCTTGCTTGTAGAATAGGGTCATGACAGCCGATAGGATATCATATATCAAAAGTATGTCTCAGGCACTTGAGGCTTTTGTAACTCTTGAACTAATGATAAGAGTGCCGGATAGGGACTGGTTGCGCATAAGTTCCTTGATGGTTTACGGTTTTACTTCTTAGCTCTGTTTCATTTGCGTCTTTGAGCTGTTTAGTTGCTGTACATTTAGTATTTGAAGTAAACTTTTGTCCTTTGTTTCACTTTGGACTATGGCCTAGTTCACAGCGTCATTTGCTGTAAAAAAATTGCTTTGTAGAGTCGTGCTTTGCAACCTGAGTTTGCCTCTTTGATGGTTTGGATATTTGGTTTTATTTTTGGCAGCATGTGATTATGCAAAAGGTAGATGGGTTGTAGACAACAGGCGGCCACTATATTCTGGTTTTAAATGCAAGCAGTGGTTGTCAGAGATGTGGGCTTGTAGACTCACCCAGCGCCCTGATTTTGGCTATGAATCATATAAATGGCAACCTAAAGACTGTGACATGCCCGAGTTTGAGCGATCTGCATTTTTGAAAAGGTAAGAAAATGGTCAACTTGTTATACTCTGTTTATCTAAATTTGGGGTGCTTCTGCTATCTATATTTTTTCCAAAGGGTTTCTGACTCCATCAAATATGGACAAGACATCGAAAGCTCCTTGGCTACTAAACTTGTTTCATGACTTTCTTCATCTCAAAAATTTGTATGAGACAGTCTCACAAAAATTAGGTTAGATTACATTAGGATCTGGGTTGGTCTCACTTGTCGGGCCGTGACCATTCTTATATTTTTTTTTCATTTGCACTCGTACTATTTATGACATCAACTCTTATTGTACAGAATGCAGGATAAAACCATTGCTTTTGTGGGTGATTCTTTGGGAAGGCAGCAATATCAGTCCCTTATGTGTATGGTTACAGGTGGTGAAGAATCTCACATTCAAGACGTGGGAAGGGAATACGGTCTAACCACTCCCCATGGTGCTTCACGGCCCAACGGTTGGGCCTTTCGATTCCCAGAAACAAACACTACAATCCTTTATTATTGGTCATCATGCCTATGTGACCTGGTTCCTCTCAACCCTGAAGACCCTCAAAGTCAAGTTGCTATGCATTTGGACCGCCCTCCGTCTTTCTTAAAGCATTTCCTCCACCATTTTGATGTATTGATTCTCAATACCGGCCATCACTGGAATAGAGGTAAAGTTAATGCTAATCGATGGGTAATGTATATTGACGGGAAACCCAATGAAAACCGAAGACTAGCCATGATTGGAAATGCCAAGAACTTTACGATACATAGTACTGCCAAATGGGTTGACTCGCAACTTCCTTCTCATCCTCGGCTAAAAACTTTCTTTAGGACACTCTCACCCCGGCATTTCTTTAATGGGGAATGGAACACGGGTGGGTCTTGTGAGAACACGACTCCACTGGCTCGAGGCAGTGAAGTAAACCAAAACGAGTCTAGTGATCAGGTGGTCGCTAGCGCTGTCAAGGGTACAAAGATAAATTTGCTGGATATAACAGCTCTTTCTCAACTGAGAGACGAAGGGCATATATCACGGTATAGTGTTAAGGCGTCATCGGGGATACAAGATTGCCTGCATTGGTGCCTTCCCGGGATTCCTGACACTTGGAACGAAATACTTTCTGCTCAGGTATAGATTTCACTTTAGAGAGTAGTACTTGTTTTAGGGTGAAATGTGATGTTTATATGAGCAACTGTACAAAGAGTATTTGCAATTTTACAGATTTTGAGTAGGTCTAGAGGGAAATGTTACTGTCAGAATTATACACTATCTTCTGACTTATTGCTTGTATACTATAAGTCTAGAACCATGTACTATGGTACCCAAAATATTAGATTATGAATCTTGTTTCTTGTTCACTAGTTTTTTTTTTGTTTAAATGAGCGTACTATGTTGCGGGTGAGAATAGAGAGCTTTTACCACTTGAGCTAAACTCTTGTTCTCTCTTGTTCACTACTTGTAAATTGTCCAAATTTTGTCAATTTACCAAAGTCGTCTAAGTTCCAACAAACACCAATCTGGACAAGTGGTATTGGAAATTGACCTGTTTAAGTATTTTATTTGAACTACTGTTAGAAGAGTTTTAGGGTCTACATTGGTTTTATTTTCCATTTTTTTACACTGCTACTACAAATACAGTGACAGGGGCCACATGTAGACCTAGCAAACAGGTCAACCGGGTCGGGTTATTTTTAAGTCGGGTTATTTTGGGTTTGCAGACTTTGGGTCAGATTTGGGTCGGGTCGGGTCATTTTCGGGTTCACTAATATCAAGTTGTTTGTGGATAATAATCATTTTGAATAATAAATATTTGGGTCGGGTTAAATTGAGTCGGGTCAATTCAGGTTCGGGTCAAGTTCGAGTGTTGGGCTGGGTTCTGGCTATTTGGATCGGGTCAATTTTGTGAGGTCTAGCCACATGACCCACATATGTTAAAATTTTGCAGATTAGTTTACTATACGTAATGTATGTGCAGACATTCTGACACCGTATAATTCAGAGCTGACAAGTCTGACCCGATCCGAACTCAAGCAAAATCGAGCCGATAAAACTCGAGAATATTGCAACTCGAAATCGACCCCAACTGACCCAATGACTAGCCGTAACCCGACGTGACCCGATAATCAGTGACCCGAACCCGAACCAGACTCGACCCGATATTAACCCGATCCAATATTAAATTGATAACCCGACAATTATTAAGCTTAATATTGATCAAAATGAAATTGATTTAGTGCTTATTTAATACTTCAGACCTAAGAATGAACTAAATAAACCAAATGATGATTAAAAACTTCATTAAAAAAAATAATGATTAAAACTAAACTTAATGGTAAAATATCGAAATAATGCGATAAAGTAACCGGACCCGATAACGACTTGACTGAAACCCAACTAGACCCGAAAGGGTATGGTAATCCGATATGACCCGAACCCGATATGATCCGACCCAGCTTGACCCTACCAAAATCGACCCGACTGACCCGATTGCCACCTCTATAATCATGATACTGGTAGACGGAATGGTTCCTCTCCATTTCCTTTCCCAATCTCTTTAAATAATAATTTCTTATTTTACCTCTATTTTTCCTTTATTTTTATACGTAAATTTAGAACCATTAGATGTTATCAAGATGCGATCCGGACCGTTGATAGGTACTTGCCTCTCCATTTCATTTGAGGAAATGGAGAAAATCCGGACCGCTGGTAGACATGTTTGTATAAAATACGACAAGTAGTGAAAAATGACTGAGATGGAGTCAAAAAGGGATTACGTGAGAATCTTATCTGGATCACAAATTCTCAGACGAACAAAAATCCGTCACAAGCTTGTGACGTGAGACAAATGAGCAAGTGGGAGAAGCTTGTGAGACGTTACAAGCTTGTAACCATCACACGCAAGACCTACCGTATCTGGATATGGAATAAGGTTTGATCCTATTCATGGCTATTCCGTAAATAGAAATATTCCATTTCAAAAATAGAAAGTTCGTAACGAAACAATTGGGATTTTTTTGGAGATTGGATGCAGTTACTAATTCATGATTTGGCATGTACAGAATGAAAACTTCATTCTCGATTCTACGAGAATTTTTATGAAAGCCTTTCATTTGCTTCTCTTTGATGGAAGTTTTATTTTTCCAGAATGTATCCTAATTTTTGGCCTAGTCGTGGCTTGAGACTTGAGGGATACACCATTACTTTTCTAAAGTTGAATTTGCCCCTTTATGTACACCCGTACGACCGTACTCATGGCATTCAACCCCCCTGAAAATACACGACTTTTAAACCGTTGGTGTACTCATAAGGATCGAATTGAGAACTAACCGGAACATCACAAATTCTCATTTGTGACGGCCTTACCCGTCGCAATCTTGCGACGAGTCGAATACATACCATATTATATAAGAATGAACCGGGTATTGCAAGCAAGTGGCTGACAAGGGACTTGTGTAGGCGGCTAGAGGAAGTACTTTGTGTAATATTTAATAATCAATTATTGACTTTTACACTCATGCATTTAATGCTCTTGAAAGTGTCAACCATCACAATCAACTCCATGTTTCTCTCAATTATTTACATCCACTCATCCATTTCTCATCTCATCTTTCATTTTTCTACATCCCAAATTTTCTGAAAATTCACACTTTAACATTCACCAAATTGACACTTTTAGCATTCACAAAATTTATTAAGGACGGTGGTACCCTAATTGATCAAACAATTGAAGACGAAAATGAGATGGTGCCATAATCGATCAAGCTTTGAAAAGATGAGAAGTAAAGGTTTGTATTACTCTACTTCTACCCAATAGTATGAAAAATCCTATGACAGTATATATGTAACACCCCCACTTACCAAGGAACCTTTAGCAAGACTTTCCTTAGCAACCAAGGGTATCACACCCTCGATTACCCGAGGTAGTATATATAAAAAGAAACCAAAATAGACATTTATTATAAAATGCAAAGTTTAATAGTTACAACCTCCAAAATCCAATTGTCCAAAACAATATAACATAATTTGAAATGACAACAGCGGAAGCTAAAATGACTATCATCAAGACTCAGTGGATGATTCCCATCCATATCCCATGCAAAGCTTCAATCATAATCACCTGCTAAGGACACTGCTAACCATTCGCCACAACATCGAATGGATCACAGCAAGACAACAAAAACACAAAGCCAACAGGTCAGTATTGCGCAACATATAATAATAGCCACAACATAAATATACACAATACACCACTACCATCTCCACTCTCCAACACCACCATCATCACAATGCATTACCCATCGCAACAGGTAATCCGCGCTGGCAGTGGGGAACCGCAGCTAATCCCCACCTAAGCCCCGCTCGACGCACGAGCGAACCCAGATCCTTAATGTGCACACCCCTCTCGTGATGGGAGTTACGAGGGGCGAATAAAGGGGGTGAGACCGTCTCCCAACGACCCCACAAACAACATCACCAACACCATCATCAACGTCATTACATCGTCACCATCATCACAACATCATCATACAATCATATCACATCATAATAACTCAATAATCATTACCAAAAAAAGGCAAATACTAAGTAGGGAAACCTTACCTCGAAAGGAACAACGTATCCAACCACAAATCGCTAGAAATGCTCTTCTACAAAATCACCACCTATAATCACAATAATTTAACATCACTACACAACTAAATAATCAAATCCTAAATCCTAAACTGATTAGGGTTAAGACACTATAAACGAATTGATGAAGTATGAGAACTTACGCTACGATAGAAGATCGAAATGATGAAATCCCAACACCGATTGATTAATTCCTCCTTAGGAGATGATTAAAGGGATCAAGGATAGGTTTGTGAAATGTTTTAGGGTATAGAAATGATAAACTGCCGAATAAACTTATATTTATATCATCCCTTAACTACTTTAATCAAACCGCTCGGATTTCCACTAAACATATAGACACTCGATCGAGTGTAAGAAACACTCGACCGAGTGCAGCCCACCCCGGTCGAGTACTTCCCTACTCGGCCGAGTGCACACACTCTAGAACACTCTAGAATGTCAGCAGGACTGTCCCAACAAAACACTCGACCGAGTGCACCCAACACTCGATCGAGTACAAGCCACTCGATCGAGTGCCCAAGCAACAGAAATACGGAGTATTACAGTCTTCTCCCCTTAAGAACGAACTTCGTTCTTGAAATTCACACTCACACATGCACAACACATACCCTCTTCCTCTCTTCTCAACACCAACTCAACTAAGCTCCACAATACTGTCAAATACCATCAATGCGCCAACGCACCGCTAACACGGTCTTACTCATCGTACCACCGCTAGTAAATCCATTACCAATTACAATCCTCCAGGCACGAACTACTACCATAACGAAATGTTACATTCTAACACCCTTAAAATGAACTTCGTCCCTGAAGTTCTCTCACACTCAAAACCACCACCATCCTAAATCATCAATACTATCACAATCATACACTTACCCCTTTGTTCTATAACTCCAACTAATTCCAAGTAAGTAATACCACAAGCATCACCAAATACTTAATACCACGAGTACTACTACTTCTTCCAATGACATTAACACTCCAATCTATATTTGACTATACAACTAAAACCCATTATGCATCATGCTTATTAATACCTCAATTGTACAACTAAACCAAAAAAGATATACCACAAAATATAAGGCCATATATCACCACAATGTAGCACCCTACCCCTCTTAAGATATATGTTATGTCCTCGTAACCCAACGACCACCACTAGATCCTTAACTCCTCTTTTATTACCACAACAATGTTTCACTAATAACCGGTCACGCGTCTTAACATTAACACTGATAACTATTCACATATCCAATACTCGCGCTAACAACTTCTATGCCCTATCCATTCCTCCCACTACCTCAAATTTCACCAAAATCCTCGACATAATCCATTAAATTAAATCCTCAACACAACCATAAAACAACGGTCTCTGCGCATCTAATCTGACCACATGACTCACTACCCAAAATTCTTACACACCAATGAGATCCTTAAAACTCCTTTTTATCCTAACTAACTCGTCTATGCATTAGCATGGTACTTATCCCCAAACCTTATATCCCTATTGTGCCAACAAAATATTATAAACAACTTCCAATTTCCAACTCAATACCACCTACATCCCCCAACTACTTGCTGAAACTATGCCAATAAATGCTTCCTCCCAAAATGAAGTCAAAATTACTCCCACAACTACGCATTAGTAACACTATATCTATGGAAACATGAAATCAAGACCACCACATCTGAAATTCTCATCCATAATTTATTATTCTCTCTCACCCACAAATCGAAAATTCTCGGAAACAACTGTATGAGAAAAACTGCAACAACTCATAAGCTCGTGATAGGATGAACATACACAATTATTCTGTCTCCTCCACCAAACCGATGGCGGCAACACAACACCGCCACCAACAGCTGCACCGCAGCGCGAAGGTACCCGTATCACAATACAGCGTTCCATGCCCGGATCGCAACCCAAAACACAAAAACCTCATCGGTAGTCATTGCAATTATACACACACATACAGACACTGACTCAGTACAACTTCCCTGACAAGAAAATAATAAAAACCTCACAACTCATTCTAACTACCACCAACTGCCCTTAATATCGCCTTACTAGATCACAGTACATAATATTGATATTACACCCTACAATGAGATCCCATATTACTATCCCCTGGGTTGAGATCCATATAATCACTTACCGTCAACATAATGAAGCACCCAAATTACTCAAACTACCATATTAAACTTAAATTCATTACATATCACGTTCCGTAATACACGTAATTACCACCAACAGACAGATGTGACCATATAACCAATACTTAACTACTAACAGACGCATTCTAATTCAACATCTTATGATCTCTCGCCACCATGAATACCAATCCCAACCTTTCTGTAACTAATTTCTTTCGAATGGTTGACTTCAATTTAATGACATTACTCTAGCATACAACCACCTTTCATAGTAATATACTCGTACAATTACCTCAAAATATATAGCAATCTCCTTTTTCCTCTCATTACCATCCCATCCACGAATTTCATTATATAAACCACAATCGTACTCCCTCTAATCCCAATTGTCTTTGAATATTCTACCATTTACGCCATGCAAGTAGCAACCACATTTCGCAAAAATGCCTATAATGATAACTCATGTCTCTACCAAAACACTTCCACAAATCGTTAAACACCTCGCATGATTCTTACCTAACTTACCTTAAATGTCTCATACTATGTAATTGTTGGAGCAGGTGTCCTCCACAATAGTGCATTCATATAATAAAATCTCATAAAGAATATACTCGGGATAATTAGTATATTTGATACTCCACGTCAGTTGATTAACGTAAATCGGTAACGCTCAGCTGACT
>JAOWBH010153673.1:1681-11924 GCA_028566215.1 Silene coronaria | reverse complement strand
CTCTTATTGATGTCATCTCTTGTTGTTGTCATTGTTTACCTACTTGTTTTATCATTACTTGTTGAGTAGATTAGATAATTCCTCTTTTATAAACCCAAAGTGACACTTTACCATAGACATAGTTGACAACTTGCTTGTGAAATTCCAACCGTCTCATGGATTGACCTTGACTTACTCGCTATGCTTGTTTGTTGAGTTATAAGTATTGTTTTGGTTACGTGACCTCGACGACAAGCGCGCACCATGGAGCGAGGGGGTTAGCAGGAGCCCTTACCCTCACCCTCACTGGCATATGAAAATTTCAACTTAAGTTGAAAATTTTCGTTTTTTATAGATTACCTCAGACTATTACTCATTCGTGGTTTCTAGGAGAAAAAAGATTATACATCGGATGTAATACATCAGGCTCTATATATAATTGAGTTTTTGTGTATTTTTGAGTTTTTATAGTGTTTATAAGTTGCATGTTAATTTTTTGAAGTCAAAACTTAATTTATTCCTGAGCTTATAGGTAATGTTTTTTTTGTTATATTAAACAAGTATTTTTTTTTTAGCTTAATGTTGAAGTAAATGATCGAGCTCAAAAACTTTATAATGAAAACTCACAATTTTAATGCTCAGAAACTACACCATCTAATGTATAATCCACTTACTCTCCTAGCTCTGCTACTGTGACAAAGCATAACTTTTTGTCAGTTTATTTTAAGTGTCTTTCAACCGTAAATTTGATTTTTCAGCATAGAGTAATTGATAATTATTCTTTTTAGCAAATCATCTGGTCGAATTTGAATTATTTATAGAGAGATTATATGAAAATTCCCTAAAAAAATGTTCACTTTCATAAGCTTTTGGGTATATCGGTGCTATTTTATTTGGTTGTGTCAAAATGGAAGGATTGATATCTACATCGATAGTATTTTACTCTCTCTAGTCCGATCATTTGTGCCAAAATGAAAGGATCGATAACAACATCGCGACTTTAAAACATTGTAACATGTTGGCAAAGAAAAATGCAAACATGTGATGTTGGCTATATGCTCTTATTAAACGAGTTTTATTTAATATATCACCTTTTTTTAGATGCTTGATATATATGCTCTCTTTAAAGGGTTATATCACCAATAGAATAGAACGAATGACGTTCGTTGTACATCATGAATTGATGAAACATTGCAACCTTAACATGTTCCAATATGTCGATATGGAAAGATGCATGCAAACATCTTGTACAAAACCTAAGTTAAAAATTAATTTAAATCCGACTTAATTAGAAATTATTTGAATTGTAGTATCATCGGATATATCCTTGGTAATGTTTCCCCACTCGATCAAGTTGTGTGTAGTTAAAATTAATCATTTATTTTAAATTAAACAAAATTATTTAGGACTACTTTGTACAATCTCACATGATGTTCCCACTAATCTAATTTAAATCTGGCCAAATTAAATCTTTGAACGCAAGTCATGAGTTATGACGAGTTTTAACCACATCCCAACTATACTTAGCATACTAACCATTCGAGTTGGGTTTGGATAGGCCCCGTTCTGGCTGTTTAATTTAAATTTGCAAGAATTTAATTGGGTCATATGTAAGGTCTTGTCGGATTACTTCAACTTCGGCCATTTTCAGATAAGCTATTATCAAGTTATTTAGAGATAACGATCAAACTGTAACAATAACCATTCGATCAAGTCAATTTGAGTTATTACTATCAAGCTCAGGTCCTCAATTCAGCGTCAAGTGATATTATTCCGTGGTCATTCGAGTCGAGTCAATTTTATCAGATCTAATCTCAACCGTAATAACCCACGACCACCAATACGAAAATAATGATTTTAGGAGCCCATAGTTTTTTCTTTTTTCCCCTTTTTTTAGTACAAATCTAGGACCCCATAGTAGCTAGCATACTAGATTACTAGTATATAGGTAGAATGTAACTAGCTAAAACTCTAGAAACAATAATGCAAATAACACATACTGTATGATGTAATACCAAATCTCCCTTACGTCGGACATATCCATTACAAGCTTACGACGAGTTAAGTATTACACATGTGAATAGATAAGACAAAACAGATTGCTATTCGTTAAACACTCTACGTCTCTACTTGTTGTCTTATCTAATTACCCACATGAGTATTAATTAACATGTCGCAAACTTACGACAAATAAAAAAAATGTACTATACAAAGGTAGTAGCAAAGCACTAAAAGTTTTGTTCAATGGTGGTTGGTTCTTTCTCCATTGGTACACAATTACCCCACTTTTCTAATCTTCTCAATCATTCCCTTTTATCTCTTCACTCTTCACTTGTTCAATATACTACGTACCAACACCACATATAATTAAATAAATGTTTAATTATTTTTTTAAAGAGAAAAGACAAGGAGATATTTAGACTTTAATGGACATGGGTCCCACTTTTCCCCTACTTTCTTCTTTTTTTTAATTTTTTTTTCTTTGTTTTTATCATCAACGAAAGGGTTTATGTGGAAGTCGACGTTTCCTCGTTTTTCAGCTCTCTCTTCTTCTTTCATTGTCCCCACTTTTTAGTGTTTTGCTTTCTTATCTTTCTTCATCTTTAATTTTTTTTTCTTTTTATTTTTTTGATTAATTATTACCTCCAATAGTTAAGTATTTGTCCTTTCATGTTCATTCTTGTGTAAACGTGCTTACATCAAATGATTTGATGAATAGTATGTAGGACTTACCGGAGCAACCGTGCTAGCAAGGGCGCTTATTCGAAGGCTAATAGGGACGGTTTCTTCTCCTAATAGATGAGATTATCGGAATTTTTAGTTAAATTTTTATAAAAAATTTCAAGATTACATCTCAACTCCACCATTACATAGGATTACTTCATATGATTATCTATGGTCTAATAAAAAATCAATTAAGTCGGTTGTTCTAATGTTTATGAGGAGATTTATAAGATACTCACAAGTGAAATTCATTTCAGTATTATAAATTCATATTTAACATAATAAAAGAAAAATTAATAATATTGACATCGTTTGATCACAAAAGTTAAATAGAGATAATATAAATGCAATAGTTAAATTGTACAAGTAGTAAAATCTTAGAACTTGTAAAAAAATTTAATAATTTTACCATGTCAAATCAACAAGTACTCTTAAAATAATAAAATATTTCAACATAAGGTTACCTAATTAAGGTTACTTAATAATACCTAAGTTAATGGTTTTAACAATTTTTATGTGATGGTACTCTCAAAAGTATATAAACTATTCGAATAGAGATTGACTCTCTCTTTCAATGAATATAAACTTTCTACTACTTTTATTTTTGTTGGCACTTTTAAATATTCTATCTAAAGATCTTATCTCTTTTCTACCTATTTATTTATTTATTACACTTTTCATCCATAATCTATCCTAAATCTTTCATAATTTGTGTATCTTTCCTAAATCTTATAAACTCCGATCCTTAAGTTTTGGTGAAACAGACAAGGTACAATGTAATTTTGGATATCTCAATAACAATTGAAAAATAGAATTACCTTGAAACATATAGAATCAATCCATATCAAAACTTCCCATAACCTTTTCATGAAAGAAATCAAAAGGAGATGGCATCAACAAATGGTACAAACTCTTGGTAGCATGTGAGACGATGATATTAAATTTCGATTTAACGAGTTACAGTTAACTATTATCATTTTATAAAGGATAATAATAGAGTATCACCAAATAATACCTTTCAGGTGAGATGACGCGAATGTAAGGTTCATATTTTTGTTCGGTGTAAAGATAATTACAAGGGCAAATATGTTACTAATGAGTGATAATCGAACCTAGCTAGGCTATAAGTAACATCCCTCATGACTTTAATAACATTGTTAGCTAGCTATCATTTTCACGGACCGTACATGTTAAAAGTGCGAAAAGACTAGACTTGCAAGTTAAAATTGACCTGACCTAGCCGTAAGACTTGACCCCGCAGCCAAAGTAAGAGCTCGAGCTTGGCCCGCCACACAAATTAACCCGATCCAATTTGATCTGATGACCCAAATGTATATTATTGAACAATAACCAGTATATACATATGTACTATGTAACTTGATAATAATAAACCCGAACCAAAAATGACTTCATTTGACCAAAATTCTTGCACATCTAAAGAAAATCGACTAGATCGAACTGACACAATCCACACTCAATCCAATTGATCTGTTTACCAGGCTTTAAAAGAATAATACTCCCTCTCATCCTCTATATTCTTCTCTCTTTCCTAAAATGGATTATTCAGGTTTTCTTCTCTCTTTTCTTATTTAGAAAGTTTTTATTAATATTATACTCTCACCTCTCTCCAATCACCAAACCCCACCCATATCTTTTATCATTATTTAATCCTTATTATTTCTCTCTCTCCAATCACCAAACCTCACCCCCTTAATTCTTATGCCCAATAGAAAGGAGACGAATATAAAAGATGGGAGGGAGTACCAAACTCGATAGGATAATGATATGACGTTATCGGACGAGTGCCTAATTTCGGCGCCACTCTCTCACATGCACCCCTTATTATTGGGGCCTCCCCTTAATAATAATGGACACACTCATTATCATTGGGATCCCCACTTCTTGCATGTGAGAGGATGACGCCGAGACTCGACGCCACCCAGTAACACTAACTCATTTTGCAACTCGATATCACCCGATAACACCCTCCAATTCTCCTAAGCATTGTGAAAACAATAAAATTATATTTAGAAAAAAAGAAGTGGAAAGGAGGCAATAAATGAAAAGGCGGCTTTCTCTGTCAAAAAACAACCATCCATCATTTAATAAGTGATGAGTGAAATCAACAAAACAAGATCCTCCATACATACAAGTCACCTTCTTGTAGAAAAACTCATACTCCTATCCCTCTCCTTCTCTCTCTCTATCTTATTCTCTTACACATATAATTTAGTATTTTTCCCCAAATCAGTTGGAGAAATTGCAGATATGAATTTCTGACACCATCATCATATCCTTCCATTTATCCCTCCCCTCTCTCTATATATATACACATGTGAGTCCACTATCCACCTTTCCTCTTCTTTTCTTTCTTTATTTTCATTCTATTCTATATATTTTAATTGACCATTTTATGCTTTACTTTTTTTTTTAATAAAAATAATAGTGATAGTATATATATATATATATATATATATAGTGTGTCACTATATGATGATAGATTGGTAATCATATGATAGTACTGATGATCAGTGGCGGAACCAGGGGTTGGCAATGACAGGTGTTCTAGTTAAAATTTTCGATGTTTTCTAGTTCGTCATATGGTTAATAAAGATAGATTTTATCTAACATGAAATTTTTTACTTTCATAACTACAAATCCTGATTCTATCACGCACTACCGACGGTGTGTTTATCTCCATGTTTTTCTATATTTTTGTTATTATATAAATATATCTAGTTCATCTAATGGTAAATAACTCTCGATTTTTTTAGTAGTAAGTTAAAATTTTCGATATTTTAACCTGAAAGTTTTTACTTCCATAACTACAAATCCTGGTTTTGTCACTGGTGACGGTACACAAATCTCCATGTATTTTCTGATGTATGTTTACTCTGTTCAAATTTTCCAGGGTACATCAGTTAGAAGCCAGGATAAAGAGAGGCCTACATGGGAGAAACATTTCTTCATTGGCTTATTATTAAACCAAATTTTATACAAATAAACTCATAAATCACTATTTTTTATATCATCAAACTTAATAATTTTATAATTCTCTTAAAATTCACTATAAAGATCTTTAGATTACTATCTTTGTAACTCTTTTTTTTTAACAAAAAAAAAAAATTGAAAACTAGAAATAATAAATAAAGGTATATTAAATAATGGCAACATACTTTCATGGAGGTGCAGAAATGCAAGCAACAACAGGAGGAGGAGATAATCTTCAAACACTCTACTTAATGAACCCTAATTACGCCACGTCATCGGGTTATTATGAAGGCCATCATCATCAGATCCTACTCAACAACGCAGTAACACCAAACACCCTCACCATGCCACATCAGCAGTTGATCGGAATTCCGCTATCCGGGCCCCACCACTCTAATGATCCTACCCGATTATCGCAATTTAATAACAGTAACAGTAATAATAGTAATAGTAACAGTAATAACAGTCAGATCCCAGCTGGCATGCATGGGTTGGCTTTGCAGAGGGCCCATCACAACCTCTGGAGCCCAACATCCGGATCGTCTCCGGGTCAGCCCGGCCCGATCCATGACTTGTCTGGTCAAGCCGGGTTCAGGAGCCAGGCTCAAGGGGGTTTGTCTTTGAGCTTGTCCCCCGGTGAGCGGGGCCACCACCGACCGGCAGCTGTCGGTGGGGAGGACGTGAGGATGTCGGTGACCGTGGCTAGTGGGCCCGGGTCGGGTAATGGTGTGATAATGGGTTCCAAGTACTTGAGGGCTACCCAAGAGTTGCTTGAGGAGGTGGTGAATGTTGGGAGTATACTTGGGAGTAAGGGTGACAGCGGTGAATCCAGTGGGGTCCACAAGGCGAAAGCCGCCTTAAAAGGTAATGATGATGACATGGCCGGTGTCGACCATGGCGGCGGCGATGGCGTTGGTGGTGAGAATAGTAAGAAGGGGGCTGAGTTAAGTACTGCTCAAAGACAAGAATTACAAATGAAGAAGGCCAAGTTACTCAACATGTTAGATGAGGTATTGTTAATTTCTTATCAACTGGTCTCGTGTAAAATCGTCTTATAACTACATATTCGAGTAACAATTTTGTCTGATGATGTTAATTTCACTCGAAATCAAATCAATTGTTCCATTATTTTATAATTTTAATTAATTACCATAGTCGTAAACTAATTTTAGTAACATCAATCAAATCACTGCTCATAGCCTCATATAATTGAATTTATTATGTACTTTCATCGATTATAAATTCATTTTTTTTAAAATTTTTCACACAGTAATTGGAAGAGTAATTGACTAGTTCCACCATGCAAGGACACCTCTGTTTTTTTTTTGTGCATCAATTAATATTCCAACTTTTAACTGCTATTTCTGACTCTTGAATCTTCAATTATTACTCCAATCATGAACTTGCTAGCAATATAAAAAAAAGAAAAATAGACTGTTCGCAACACCAACCGGTTTTATTTGTACTTGGTCACATTTTGCACGTACGTACACAATCTTAATTATGTCACTCGTCTTTTATACATATATATACATATACATATACTAATATTATATGCATATTTTAACGTATGTATACTATTATTGTACAAGTAGCATTTTTCACTATTGCTAGATCATTATTTGTAATTTGTTATACTTTGCACGTATGTATAATATCATGTACGTACTCTTAATTATGTCGCTCGTCTTTTATGCATATATATATACATATACTAATATTATATGCATATTAAAATCATTTTTTTTCACTATCAACTGGATCATTATTGTAATTTGTCGTACTTTGCACGTATGTATAATATCATGGTTGTACGTATTCTTAATTATGTAGCTCGTCTTTTATACATATACACTTATATTATATGCATATTTAAACGTATGTATTCTATTGTATTATGAAAGCATTTTTCACTATCGACTGGGTTATTATTATAAACTCGAAATTAATTTCCTCGAATTATGTTTTTTTTTAAAAGGTAGAGCAAAGATACAGGCAATACCATACACAAATGCAAGTAATAGCAACATCATTTGAGCAAGCAGCAGGAATAGGATCATCAAAGACATACACATCTTTAGCATTGAAGACAATTTCGAAGCAATTTAGATGCTTAAAAGATGCAATAACAAGTCAAATAAAGGCGACGAGCAAGAGTTTAGGAGAAGATGATAATAATGATGGAGTTAAGCTTGAAGGCGGAGCTGGTTCGAGGTTGAGATTCGTCGATCAACAGCTAAGACAACAACGTGCATTGCAGCAATTAGGAATGATGCATCAACATAATGCATGGCGTCCTCAACGTGGTTTGCCTGAACGTGCTGTCTCTGTTCTTCGTGCTTGGCTCTTTGAGCATTTCCTACACCCGTATGTTTTTTTTTCATGTTCTACACATATATAATCTTGATTTCATATTGGTATATTATGAGTCGTTGTTGGGTTTGTGTGAGACGGTCTGATACTGTATAAGATGATCTAAACAATGAATGCATGATATATACGTATTGTCGTATATATAGATGTATTATGCATGCATGCTTTATACATTATTACTATGACTTGAGTTCGAAACCTATCATAATTTAACAATTGTGCTTTGTTTGCGTACGTAAATGAATGTTATATCGTGAATTGGCGTATATTCACTGATGTTATTATTGGATTAGGTATCCAAAGGACTCGGATAAGCACATGCTTGCTAAGCAGACGGGTTTAACAAGAAGTCAGGTAAATTTTTACAAGCAGTTACAATAATAAACACTTCGATTATCATAATCCTTTCTCTGTTCCATTGATTTGTTTATGTTTTAAGTATAAGAGATTACGCATTGTACAACACTTTTATCAATGATGATCATGCATTTCTTAAATAAATACTCGTATGCATTATGCATGCACGTTAAACCGATTGAATTGTTTGCTAGGCAATAGTAATAAATAAATAATTTCCGAATTAATTATTTTTCTCAAAAATATATCATAGGTGTCGAATTGGTTTATCAATGCCCGTGTACGCTTATGGAAGCCAATGGTGGAGGAAATGTACGTGGAGGAGATGAAGTCTCATGAGCAAAACGGTGGCACGTCCGAGGAAAACACCAATGCCAACACGAACACCACCACGACAACCACCAACAACAACGGTGGCATTGGTAGTTCATCATCGAAAAATGATCACAACCAACAAGACCATTATTCCACCAATACCAAAACAACAATGATTCCACAACAACATGAACCGCAACAACCAGAAGAAGAAGAGAACAATGGCGGGTTTAGCATGATCCAAACCCATCAAAATGACCACAACAATCACCAAACCACCAACGACATGATCTCGAGCTTGTCACAATCCCAAGGGTTTACCCTCATTGGTTCATCTTCCGACATGGAGTCCTTAATGGCAAGAAATAGCCAAAAGAAGCAAAGAAGCAATTCCGACATAAATAACTCTCCAAGTAGTATTTTGTCAATGGATATGGAAATGAAGACAATTGATCACACAAGGCATCATTCTTCGTTGATAAGTTCAGGTGGAGTCGGGTTTAATCCTTACATTGTCAATGACATTGGAAGGTTCAATCCAGAACAACTCAACCCGTCTTACCATGGGAACGGGGTTTCATTAACCCTAGGCCTTCCTCATGGTGACAATCTTTCAATGTCCGACAATCATCAACAAAACTTTTTTCCAAATCAAGGTATGGAGTTGGGAAGACGGCTTGACATTGGACCGGGAGAGGCCGATTTTTGTGGGATTAGTATGGGACAAACTTCACATCCAACAAGTAATGAATACGAGAGCATTGACATTCAAAGTCGTAAGAGGTTTGCTGCTCAAATCTTGCATGATTTCGTTGCTTAGTTACAAATTTGAAATTTGTCGAGGATTATTCTATAGGCCTGTTGCGGAGGACTCAACAGAGACTAAGCGTAGTCATCAAGAACTACGATTAATTATTGTTGTCGAATGGAAAACTCATGACTAAGCGTAGTCATCATCAATAATTTTCTCTTAATTTTTGTCTCTTTTGATTATATTTGGTGAATGGAAAGTAGATAGGATGATAAGTTGAAGGCATGCATATATGCAATTGTGGGGGTAGAAGATGTCATATATACAGTCATTATTGTAATGTAGCTATTTCAAAATTGGAACATGAATTTGTGTATATATATATTTTATATACTATATGGTTTGTAAAATAGTTATATTTTGAGAATATGGAAGTATACCTCATACATGTATATGATTAAATATATGCATATCAAATTGTAAACTATTGCATGAGACGTTCTCCATACATGAATGCATACTGATGTATACGTAAATTTTGTATGTGCATACTGATATATTTTCCCTCACGAGTTCCTTCGCTTCAATTTTTTATTTACCTTTGTGAGAAGCATTTAAATCAAAGAGAAGTAAAAGGTTAAGACGAAGGGTCAGACAAGCACTTCGTATATAGGAGTATGTACAACAGTACAAGGTTACAACTTACGAGTTACGAGTATACCCTGTATGTTTATATAGAAAATGAGATAGCGA
>JAOWBH010153662.1:0-11925 GCA_028566215.1 Silene coronaria | reverse complement strand
TGTATTTTTTTCTTGTAAAAATTTCGTTTGATCTCAATAAAAGTTGCATAATAATAATAATAATAATAATAATAATATAATATAATATAATATAATAATAATAATAATAATAATGTTGAAATAAACTGAATTGAATTGAGTTGAACTGAACTGAACTGATCTGAACTGAACTGAACTGAACTGAACTGAACTGAATGGAGCTGAATTGAACTGAATTGAATAGAGCTGAACTGAAATGAAGTGAACTGAAATTAAGTTCAAAAGAACAGAAACAAATGAAATTAGTAATAAAATTAGTAAAATGTGTACGATGAAAATAAAATACGAGCAAATGAAAAGCGTGTACACTCAAAGTGTAAAACTAACAGAAAAGGGAAGGAATCAAAGAAATTTCCCCCAATCAAACAACTCGAAACCCTTTTCTTTTCTTGTCTTATAACTCTTCCTTCCCTCTTTCCCTCCCTGCCTTTTGAATGCTCCTTCCACCTCCAACATAACCAGCTAATTCCTTCTTCTTCCCCCTAATTAACTCATTTCAAAACCCTAATTTCTCCATTTTCCCCCCAATTGCATGCCGCAATTCATCGGATAATGTCACCGCTGGCGGCTTCTGTAGATACCCAAGCCCCTTCCGATCTTAATTTCGTCTTCAATTTCAATCACGACCGTTGCAGCTTCAACTCCGGCGCCTCTTCATCCTTTCCTTCTATTAATAATAATAATAATCAATCTTCGGTATCGGGCCGGGCTGGCCCGAGATCGAGGCCCAGGCTGGTTAAGCAGAGGAGGAGCTGCAAAACGACGACGACGTCGTTTTCCACCGATGCTGTTGATTCCGGGATTAACCCGTTTCGGTCAGTGTGCTCCACTAGTGCTCACCTGAATTGTTTTAGTAATTGTAGTGATAATAATAATAATAATGCTTTTGATACCCAGTTTGGTAATGAGAGCTTTGTTTTTAGGGTTTCAAATTCGGATAATGGAGTTAGTCATTCTGATAGTAGTATGAACAGTAATAATAATAATAATAATCATGTTAGCAATGGTGCTGATTTTGTTTTCGGGGTTTCGAATACGAATAATGGAGCCAGTGATTGTAATGGTATTAAGGATGATAATAATGTTGGCAATGGTGCTGATGTTATTGGCGCACAGTTTAATAATGGATGTTTTATTTTTGGGGGTTTAAATTTGAATAATAAAGTTGATGATTGTAACATTAGTAATAATGCGACAAAAGCTGATGTTAAAGGTAGTAACTTTGGAGGGGATACTAGAAATGCCGATTCAATAGAGAATGTTAGTGTAGAAAAGGAGAAAGTTTGCAAAATTGGTTCAAACGGTATAAAGCCAGAAAACGGCACTACCAGTGATGAAGTTGATGAGGGCAAGGGAAAACATGGAGAAAATGGTGCAGAATTTGGACTTTCAGAGGAATTAAAGAAGTTGAAAATTGAGAGGAATGAGAGGGATGGATTGGGTGGAGAAAAGACACCGGACAAAAGCAACGTGGGTGTGTCAAATGGTAGCGATCATATTTTTGTTTTCACGAGTGCAGGGGGGAAGTCTGATGTGTTCAGGGAAAGGTCTACTCCTTTAGAAAGTGTGACGAGTTCAGACGTGTCTGGGGGATGGTTTACTCCTTTGGGAAGTGAGGCGAGTGCTATCAGTTCCAATGGAGATGATAAAAGTGTTAATGCTGGGGAGACCAGTAGGCTAAAACCCCATTTCACTAGTGACAAAGTTTTTGTATTTGGAAGCAGCGGAAACTCCACTAGTGCTCGCGATTCTATCTCTCAATCATTTTCGTTTTCTGCCAAAGAAGATGGAGGTAGTGTGAAAGATGTGCCTCAGTCTCTATTCTCTTCCCCAATTTTAGATGCTGAAGTTGATAGTGTTAAACCCGAGGCTTGCTCTGTTTCTGAAGAGAAGAAGCCAGGCTGTAGTATTGCTCAGAGTTCTGTGGCTTCTTTCCCAGAATTTAAATTACCGGAATTTGACAGCTCATTCTCCTTTAGTTCAAATCTGCCTAGTGAATTAGGGAGAAAGACAGAGTCTAGGGTAAGAGCTCGAGGTTTGAGGGACAAACATTCAAAGAAGACAAAGCCCAAGGCAAAACACTCTAAGTCCACTAAGCAGGAGCCTGTAGAAATACCCATGTCTGCTAAGAGCGTTACACAAGTCCAAGAGACAGCTGAATGTTATTCTCCCATGGACTTCTCACCTTATGAGGAGACTACAACAACTGATGATGTGTCTCTTATTGGCCAAGAGGCAACTGGTCAATCAAAGGTGGAAAATGGTGGTATTTCTGGGTTGTACACAGCAGCACAACCAAGCCCATTGTTCATGAAAAATGGGCTGGGTGCCACTATGGATGCTCCTGATTCTGGCTCTAATGCGAAACTGAATAACAATGATGAAAATGTTGCCCCGGTTGCTTTCACTACTGATGTGGCCAGTGATGGCCAGGAGAAGTTTGCCTTCAAAGCATCAAGTTCTGCTCAAAACAATGTTACTTCTCAGAAACGTCATCAGAAAAAGAAGTACCGAATGAAATCTGCTTCTATCCCTATTGCAAATTCGACGACCCAAGGTTCCTCCTTGGGTGGAACTCATCCTTTTAGTGCACATGATGGTCTAAAAGGAAACTTCTCTACCTCTACTAGCAGGGGCAAGCATGAAGCCAAAGGAAACAGGGAGCAGAGCCATGAATCTGCATTAAGCTCAGCAGAAAAAGCTTGTGATAAGTGGCGAAGGAGGTACTTATTTCATTTTCATCTGTTAAGATTAAGCAAATGGTGACTGTTTATTTTCTTATGAAGGGCTACTCGCTTTGTCCCCAATCAAATGAGTATATTTTCTCTTGTTCTTGCCTTCTGACATGTTAACATTTCTTGCTGCAGAGGGAATGATGCCTATGAAAAGGGGGATCTTTCTAAAGCGGAGGAATTCTACACATGGGGTGTGAATTGCATCCCTCTGTGTGACACATCAGATGTTGTTTTTGCGCCTCTTGTGCGTTGTTACAGTAACCGCGCTGCAACAAGGATGGCTCTTGGTAGGGTGAGAGAAGCTGTTCAAGATTGTCATATGGCTGTTAAGCTTGATCCCTCTTTCCATAGAGCACAGATGAGAGCTGCAAAGTAAGTGTCTAGCTCTTTGGACTTCATCAGTCTCTTTCCTAGATCGTCATATCTATTTATAGGTCCTTATCTCTCTAGATGATAGTTAGTAGTCTTAGTACTGGTTTGCCCCGTGAGAATTTTTGTACAAATATTTCCTCCGCTCCATTGAGATTTTAACATAATTCCATTTTGGGCCGTTCCATTTGATACTTTATGTTTCTATTTTTAGCCTCTTACAACCTTTCTAAATGACTATGATAACCTATCTACCTCAATTGCTTTGGGGGTAGTAAAGTCTTTTCATTGCCAAATGCCTCCTTACCCCACTTGTTTTGACCTCTCCTTAATTTTTGTGCTAAAAGTTAACGTAAAGAAATCAATGGAACGGAGGAAGTATAAGATAATTTTGCTTGTCTATTGGTCAGTGTTGATGATTTTCTCCCGTGTCCTTTGAATTTGTTTTTTTATTAAACTATAGATTTGTTAAGTTCATGTTATTACTGATCTGTTTCTTGCTCCCCAGCTTTTTGCCTTTCTCAACTGTGTTTTGTCTCTGTAGTTGTTATCTTCAGCTTGGGGAGTTCGAGGATGCTATGAAATGCTTTGGTAACGTCATCGAATCATCTAAAGCTGTTTGCCTTGATAGGCAAGTCATAATTTCAGCCTCTGAGGGGATACGAAAATCTGAGGTGAAATGATTAATTCTAATGCCAAAAATTCATCCTACTTGATATATTTGAGTAGCTTCATGACCTATTTTGTTCCTAATTATTTGAAACACTGATGTCGCAAGAAGGGTTTTGTCATGCATCTCTTGAGAGTACTAATGCGCTTGTCATGATTAGATTAAGTTCCTCTGTTATTTTGCTGCAAATACGTCTTTCCCTGAACATCTACAAGTACAGTGGTTGCTATGTCAGGCTAATACTCTCAAGTTGTCGTGATATCATGTTTTCATGTGTTGCTTATAGTTTTTTTGCTAGATATTTCAAGTGTTGTTGTGTAGATTTCCTGGCAACTAAATACTTGAATATAAAGCAATTATGTAAACCACAATCAACGGGGGAATGTGTGCCGGTGATAATGTTTTAGAAGAAAAGCTGCCTTATATTAGAGACTTGCAGTAAGCCCACATGAACCGAATGATACTTCAGTTAATAAAAAAGAATCCTCAAGGCCTGTCTAAAAAATACTCCTTATTGTTCTTCTGTAAAACAAAACATTAGAAGTATAAAACTGTCACAAAATTTAGCAACAATGCGACAATCAGATTAGAATAATTGTTTTCTTGTCCTAATAAACGCCTTTTTTTTTTTTTTTTTTTTTTTTGTTTTCTTCAGAAAGTAATTGAATGTTCCAAACGCTCTGCTGAACTTTTGAGACTCAAAACATCAGAAGCTGCAGCTAGTGCTTTGGATTTAATTGTTGAAGCAATGTCTGTGAGTATATACTCTGAGAAGCTACTTGAAATGAAAGCTGAGGCCCTTTGCATGGTAAGATTGACAAAAGTTTCTTTCTTATTTGAATAATGCATTCTATTTGGTCTAAGTGTATGCTGTGTTTTGCAGTTGCGGAGGCATGATGAAGCAATAGCTTTGTGCCACCAGACTCGCGATTTTGCAGGAAGGAACTTCGCTGCTGCATCTTCTGGTGACCATGAAGAAGATGATTTATGTTCGAATGTACACCGTTGGAGGGGACAGGCTTTATATAAGTGTCACTTCCATCTTGGGAAGTTCGAGGAGGCTCTTGATTATATAAAGAAGGAAGAGTAAATGAAATATGCGATCAATCCTTTAACAGCTCTCATCGTTAGAGCTCTCTGAGCAGATCTCATTTTCATGAGCATTTTGACTTTTGGGTACTTGTTTTTAGGGCCTATTAGACTATTTGAGTTGTTAACACCAACTACTTGTTTTTTCTGAGTAGGTCTGGAGCCAAATCCCAGGAAGCATCAGATACTTTAGCTGTAACTATAGGTGAACTACTAAGGGAGAAGGTATGTGTTATGCCTGTGGAACATATTGCAGTCACTATCTGAGATGTTAACATTCTTAGTTTTTTTCTTTTGATGGTGTAAGGAATTGTGAGTGATTTTTATTTGGGTTGACTTGTGAGGGATATCTGTCATATATATTCTGCATCACTTCCTCACTTGCATGACATGCCTTCTTTTAATGTTCATGTGCCTTATGGTCCACCTGGCAGAAGGTGTCAAAATGGTTTGCATTTAGCCTAAATAGCGAACTTAAGCTAAAGATGGTACCTATATACACATGACGATACTTACAGTTATGCATTTTAGTTTGAGGAGGTCTCGTACTTTTCTCTATGCATCCACCTTCAGACTGCTATCACAGATTTGGCCACCCCTGCAGTCCACCACCGAGCCAACCACTACCACCCTCGTTTTGACCCGTTCTCCAAAAAGTGTTTATTAAGCACCCTAGGGGATCATATGGCTTCAGATATGTGGCAAAGTCAACATAATTATTTCGGAAAGGGGTAGAGGGTATGGTTTTCAGCCACGGGTTAGCGATGTTGGAAAATCATAGCCCTTTTCCGAGAAAAATAGCTAATTGTCGGTCTAAGGTTGAGAGTTGGCCAATAATCTGGCTGGATCTTTTGGTGATAGGAGGGGTGAAGGTGGTAGTGGTTGGGGTGGAGGGTGGTGTTGTTGGGGATTTTTGATGGGTTTGGAAGTGGGACAGGGCGTTTTTTTTTGTAGAGGAGCGGAGGGTGGGATCTTACGTGTGGGGTTGGGTGGTACTTGGTAGTGCACAGTTCTGTTGAGAGGAGTGAGAACTGATAAATAAAAGATGAGAGTTGAAAGCGTGGTACTTCGGTTTGTTATGGTTTATGTGTGATTAATGAGGTCTCATACTATGAGGAGGCCTCACATCACAACATAAGAACTACTCGGCCTATATACCCCTTCATTCTGTAATAGTTGTTGCAAAAAGTCCTGAGCCTTCCATTTCCACTTTTGACTTGGCTATTGCAGACTTGCAGCAGATGACTGTCTTTAATCACCTCTGCCAGTTTCTCTTTTTTAGCTTTTCTAGAAGGGGATAATATGGCCTAATCGGTTTTACTATATCAAAATTTTCTTCTCTTTTTTTACCTCTGTTTAATGACAAGTTGAGTGGAACCTCCGTCACCGTGTTTGTTTATGCCGTCTTTTCTCATTAAGGATAATACTTTACGGCTTCTTTTGTACTTTAGAGAAATAAAAAAGTATTTTCTTCTCTTTTTTTGAGGCAACAACAATAACAACATCAGAGCCTTAATCCATTATTTGGAGTCGGCTGACATGAATCATCTTTTAGAACCATCCCGGGGTGATCGCACACCTCAATATGCAAAAATATAGAAAATAAGAGTGAAAAGCAAATGGGGGTGAACATACTACAAAAGTCAAGTTAAAGTTATAGGTTTGTAAATCAAAGCTCATATTTCTTTTATAAAAGCTTAGAATTTAAATATAAGATAAAAATTAAAACGATGTTTTGAAAACCGAAGTAAAAAATAATGTTACGGAATATCTTAAAAGTAAACCCTGCAATATTATGTAAGAAAGTTCTTTTTGTAAAACGTGTAATAAATCCAAAAAGAACAAATAATTTTTTTAATAAAAAAGATTAAAATAAAAAACACTAAATATTTCAAATAAAAGCATATACTAAAAATCCACACATTTCATGTTCTCTTTTTTTTTTTTAAGGAGTGAGAAATAAAAAAGATAAGAGTTGAAAAGGTGGTGGTTCGGTCTGATATGGTTTACATACTATGCGGAGGTCTCACCTAAGAACTACTCGGCTTATAACCCCATCATTCTGTAACAATTGTTTCAAAAGTTCTGAGCCTCCTATTTCCACTTTTGACTTGGCTGTTGCAGCAGCACATCTCTATGTTATAGGACTAATTTTGGCTTTTACGGTTTTTACCATTGTCGCATATAGTGCATCAGCCAAGTTGAACAAAATGAAGGGGATTTTTTCAATAGGAAACTAAGGGAATTATTTGATGATTGTCTTTAATCACCTCTGCCCGCTTCTCTTTGTTTAGCTTTTCAAGAATGGGAAAATATGGCCTAATTGGTTTAATATAGTTTCAAAATTTAGTTCTTTTTTTCACCTCCGATTAATGACAAGTTGAGTGGAACCGTCGTGTTTGTTAGTGCCATCTTTTCTCATGAAGGATAGTAGTCATAGTACTTTACTGTTTCTTCTGTACTTTAGAGGTGTTGGGAAATGTGATCAATTTGTAATCTATGGCTTCTATACTTGGCTACAGAGTGCTGGTAATACTGCATTTCAGTCTGGAAAACACATCGAGGCTATAGAACATTATACAACGGCTATTATGAGTAGCATGGAATCCCGTCCGTTTGCAGCAATTTGCTTTTGTAATCGCGCTGCTGCGCACCAAGCTTTGGGACACATAGCTGATGCTATTTCTGATTGCAGCTTAGCCATTGCCCTCGATGAATCCTATGCCAAGGTTTTAACAGCAACTATTTGAGTTTTTGTTTTCATTTTTTTTCAGCGAATCACAATCAGGTAGCAGCAACCCTTTGACCTAGTATAGTAGTATGTAGTACAGATCTCTAGGAGATGCTCACCTCACCCTGAAAATTGGTTACACAATTTTGATCAGGGGAATTCAAAGCCAAGAGTTGAACCTAGAGAAGAGAACATATATAGTTGTGTAATGTTTTATGCTTATAATCCCTTACGACCTTTCCTGTGGAGAAGGGGAAGAGTAAATTTCTTCTAGTGTATAGTGATCAATTGATCATTGTAAGGTTTCATACTTCTGTTTGGACCCTAACTGTTATTCCTATCCTGTACAGGCAGTTTCTAGAAGAGCAACATTGCATGAGATGATTAGAGACTTTAGACAAGCTGCTATTGACCTGCAGAGACTGATTTCTCTTCTTGAGAAACAATCTATAGAAAAATCAAAACAGTCTGGTTCTGGAAATGGAAAAGAATTGAGACAGGTTCGACATCGTCTTTCCACGATGGAAGAAGAAGCAAAAAGAGATATTCCATTGGACCTGTACCTCATTTTGTAAGTGCAAGCACTTGGATGCTCAAATGTCTGGTTAATCTTCCAGTGCATTACCATTGCTTATGAATTATTATCACTAGTTCACGACTGTAACAGTCCTAGGATGAGTGAAATGTTGAAGATGAAGTCTTTTTTTTGTTTGTTTTTGTTTTACCTAGTAGTGGTTCAGAGTTCTAGAGAGTAGAGACGCTACTTTATTTGTGTTGAGTGGCCATTAAATAAACATGCAATGTACTATACATAACGGGGGCGAATTATGCTTTATATTCCTATCAAGCCATTTCCTTTCCTCTATGAGAACAAAAATTGTTATTTTATGTTGGTCGTCTGGATGACTGGATGGAGTGAAGTTGGCAGTATGGCTGCTTAATTTGCACTTTACAAATTTAATATGACATCCTTTTTGACTTTTGGCTGCAGAAAGGCTTACCCTTCTGAGCTACCGTAGTTTGACTTGGTCTAAATTTTTTATGGGACGTGGCTGGCAAACTGCTTTAACCACTGGATATATTCTATATTTATTAGTCTCCTGAGCACTATTGGTATTAGAGCAGTTGCATCTTGCCGCTTAACCCTGGCCTCTGATGAGAGGAAGTGTAGGAGGAGTCACATTAAACATGAGGGGCATATGTAAGGAAATGATGCGGTAGGAGTTTGAATCCTTCCTTTTGTGAGTTTCTGTAATGATCGGTCTCAAAAGGTTTAGAGGGAAATGGCATTGTGCTTTTTCTCCCATTCCCTCCTCTTATCTCCTACTAGACCACTCCCACTCCCTCATATGTAGCCACTAGCCAAATGTAGTGCTAGCAGATATGTTTAACCTTTCTAAATGAAACTTGGAACATCCTTTTTGTTAAGCCTTTAGGTAGTCTTAACCCACTGATAACCTTGGTCCACCATCTTCATTGGACCACGCTCCTGTATGTCATACTGTGACGTACTCAGGTGTGAGCGTTAATGGTGAGATTAACTGCTTCAATAGGTTGTCCACGTTAAACTACTGTTTTTTTTTTTTTTTTTTTTTTTTATCCTAGGAGCCAAAAAATTGTCCAACTTTTTAACATCTTCAAATGTATTCTAGGGGAGTTAATAAATCTGATCCGGGATCTGAAATCAAGAAGGCCTATCGGAAGGCAGCACTCAGGCATCATCCTGATAAGGTACTGGTGGCTATTCTAATTTTGTTGTCTATAATACCTGGGAAATCAGATTTACCGCGTTCCATCTTCAGATGCTTGAAAATAATCTTAATCCTGATCCAGTTATTCTGGCTATTACAAGTTTATACCTGTTTCTTATTCCTCTGATCTCCTGTATTTGCATAGGCTGGTCAGTCCTTAGCGAGAAGTGATGTTGGAGATGAAGGGCGTCAATGGAATGATATTGCAGAGCTAGTTCACAAAGACTCAGACAGGTTGTTTAAAATGATTGGTGAGGCATATGCTGTCCTTTCAGATGCAACAAAGGTACCTTTTCTGTTTTATCATCCTTCTATAGTTCTGCTGTAGTTAAGAACTTTGCTGTCTGTTTTAACATTGGTGTTTTTACCTGATCTTGTTTTTCAGCGCGATGAGTATGATGAAGAGGAAGAAATGAGGAAAGCTCTAAAGGAGAGCAGTAATATAAGAAGCAGTTCAAGGAGATATTCAGAACACTATTACCAGGGGTTCCCATTTGAGAGGAGCAGCAATCGAAGGAATTGGCAGGATAGCTACAAGACATATACCAACTCATACAGAAGATACTGAATGATATTCCATGACTACTGTGAATGAGATGGTCCGGTAATAAGGCAATGACTTATTGAATGAGTTTAATTGCTGGTCACTCAACGAGAAACGCATTGCATCAGATCGTGTATCTAAAAAACGGCAAGTGATTTAACTTCCTCATGAGCCAGGCTTCTATGAAGAGCTTATGCGAGTCGGAGACCGGACAAGCACACCCAACTTGGATAGCTAGGCTAATTGACAGTCGAAGATGCTGCGTATAAGAATGGCGGGTTCATGTTTGTTCAAGAGAAGAAAGGCATCGTGAAAGGAGATGTGCAATGTTTGTTAAGGAGCAATTTTAGTTGTATGGTTAAACTCATTTATCGACCCCATATTTCGGTGTTGGAAGTTGAGGTGACTGTTGAGTGTGAAGAAATATACAGAACAGTCCCCTCCACATATTCATATTTTTTGCACTGGACTTAATTCAGTAAAAATTTCTTTGGTTTCTATACCAGTGGCATTATATGTCCAGTTAGTTTTTTTCCTTTTTCCTTTCTTTTTCGAAGCAAAATAGTGAAGGGGTGGTATTATGAATGCAAGTCTCTGCAGATTTTCAGGCAGCTGGCGGAAAGTCCGACAATTGAAAGTTTTCTTCTGATAGCACCTGACACAATCTAGCAACATTACGAACTACGGTATTTCCCTCCCGTTTGACATGGGTATAATGAAAGGAATCAAAGAATAGAGATGAAACAAGAATACCATTGATAATCAAACTCCATGAGCATAAACCCGACCTTGATCTTTTGCTCCCAATTTGCATGAACTTTAGGACTCTTTCACTTAACCACTTCACCCAATTTTCCCACCATAAAAAACTAGAGCATCTGAGTAGAATTTCTACAAACTTGTAGGTGGTGGAGACTAGAGCCAGTAAAAGCCGATTCGACCCAAGAGCCCGACTTGAATCGCCCGAAACCTGATCTAATAGAACCTGAAATTTGGGTGAACCCAAAATTAACAATCGAAAACTACCTTATTGGTCCTCGACTTGTATTGACCAAGACGTGATATTAATTCAACTTGTTTTTGACCCGAAAACAAAATTAAGCTTAATCATGGTGCAAATAAGACCAAATTGATCCCATCTTAATTTTTTAAGTTTAAAACTAAAATAAATACATCTCTAAATTGTTTTTTTTTTTTTTTTGAAGTTATCAATTAATTTAAGATAATATATGCACGGAGGTTAACGTGAAGAGTGAGTAGACGAGATGGGATAGAAGATCTTCACTCCATGAATATAGATGAAGTATAAAGTTAGAGCGAGGTGAGAATGATAAGTAAGAATCCTCTGTCTCACTTTTATGTCTCATTGTGTGTGTCACTCCACTTATCTTTTGACACATCACTTATGGCATAATAAAATATTGCAACAAATATACTAATTTGTTGATGTGTTAGAAGGTAAATGAAGTGTCACCACAATAGAACAACCTCACTCGAGAATGATAGTTACATTGGTGACTAAAATGAATCGAAGCTGGTTGGTGTGAATGTTAAAGGCTCTCATATCTTAAACAAATGACCAGGGGTTCGAACCTTAACTCGGGTAAATTGGTAAGAGGTGAATTTGTGTAGCATATTACGGAGTATATCTAATAACTTTTCTAGCCGGACCACCGTGGTTACACTTGATTATAAAATAATCACAAAATCTCGTAATTTTTGAAAAGACGAAAACGATCCGTCTAAAATAAGAATTTCTCTTAGAAATTACTACCAGAATTTTTAGGGATACTTTTAGTCATTCAGTGTGTAATATCAAATACAAGTATTTAGTTCAGGTCAATTCAAATTACGAGTGAGCTGGATAATTGAAAACGGGTCTACTTGATGTAATCCAAGTTGGACATGAACATCAAAACTTTAGCATAGGAAAGTAAGGAAACCCAAAACAACATATATATATATATATATATATATATATATATATATATATATAT
>JAOWBH010153651.1:0-11925 GCA_028566215.1 Silene coronaria | reverse complement strand
GGTGGCCTGCTATGATCCGTATGGGGAGCAGTTGTTCACAGATTTCTATTGACGTTTTGGATATGGGCCGCGCTACGAGATGAGTGTCTATTGATAGAAGAGATAGAGGTTGTAATTAGACCAGTTGTAAATTTTATTCATTCATGTCATTGAAATAACTTAACTAGTTTTATATAAATGTTCTTTGCTTGGAGTTTTGATATACTACATCGGGCAACCAGGAGGGTAACGCCTTCAATTAACTTGGCCGGGTAATTGGGTGTGTTACACATGATTCTCTTAACTAGAGATCAGTTCTTCCTACCCAGCCAAATAATCGCATTATTAGTTGGTACACATATACTAACATTGTTGAAAAAGATGCTGGATTTTTTCCTTAGCATCACAGCAAATGCAACAATCCTCATCCAAGCTAACACCAAATCTGAATAATTTCTCCTTGACATTAAGTGCATTCTTGAAAATTGACCAGCCCAAGAAGCTGTGCTTGGGTACACACCATCTATTCTACACATGCTTAGACCAGCCAGTTTTTCGAGCTTTGTATCTCAACCAATCATTCCCAGAGCCAATAGTATACCCTTTTACATTTGCAAGCCAACATCCATTCAAGTAACCAGGTTTAAATAAGTCCCTAATCTTACAGATGACCTTCCAGTGCCAGCTCATATGAGATTTAGGCACATGATTCTCACATGGTTCACCTTTTAAATAGACCTGATTAACCCATTTGACCCATAAAGTATCTGGCTTGCATTACATCCACCAAACTAATTTCCCCATAGTATCATTATTCCAGGTGCACTATGTCTAATTCCTAGACCCCCTTCAGTTTTAGGTGTGCACACCTGATCCCAACTCACTAGAGGGGTTTTCATGTAGGTACTAGTGCCACCCCAAAGATAGTTGCGACAAATGCTATCAATCTTTCTGAGTACACCTTTGGGAATTAAGAAGATATTAGCCTAATAATTGTGGAAGAGCAGATAAGACTGATTTGATCATTACCATTCTACCAGCATAAGAGATCTTCTTGGCACCAAAAGATCTAATACCCTCAACAGTCCTGTTAACTAGAATATTACACTCACTCTTTGACAGTTTTCCAACATTAAAAGGGATCCCAAAGTATTTGAAAGGTATTTTGCCCTCAACACCTTATCTCTTCTTATCACACCATTAAAATACACATTAGACTTCTGATTGTTCATAGTTAATCCAGAGGCCTTAGAAAAAGTAGCAAAGGACCTGAGCAAGACCATCATAGATTTGACATCTCCTCTAGAGAATAGTAAAAGATCCTCAACAAACATTAAATGGCAAATTTTCATTTTGCCACATAATGAATGGTATTTAAACTTTATAACTTCAGTTGTAAATAGCAAAATTCTTAAGAGGCATTCCATTGCAATTGTGAACAGAAGAGGAGATAATGGGTCCCCTTGTCTCAAACGTTTCCTCCCTTGAAAGAAACCAAAGGGCTCCTCATTTAAGACCAAAGAGTAAGAGGCTGACGTAACACATTCCATGATTAACTTTATTAAGTGTGGGGGAAAATTGAGTGCTTTCATCATCTTTTCTATGAATGGCCAGCTAACAGAGTCATAGGCTTTTTTAAGGTCCACCTTAATCAAGTTTCTAGGAGAAACAAATGCTCTATTGTACAACCTAATTACATCCTGACAAATCAGTATATTTGCAATAATGTTCCTCCCCTTGATGAATCCTCCCTGACTCTCATTGACAATAGATGGGAGAATTTTAGCTAATCTGTTACATAAGAGTTTAGATATGACTTTGTACACAACATTGCAGGCCTGTCCACTTTAGGGATAAGAGTTACAATTGTATAGTTAATCTGTTTAAGGAGAGAGCCACTTTTGAAGAAATCTTGGACAGCCTCACACACATTAGGCCCAACAACACTCCAAGCAACCTTAAAGAAGGCACTAGTGTACCCATCATGTCCAGGGGTGGTTACGTATAGAGCAAACTGCTTCCTTAATTTCTCGAGTAGTTGAGGAGACAACAGAGTATCACACTGCAAGTTAAGAAAAGCCTTCTGAATTCAGCTAGTTTCAGTAAGCCACGCCCCATTTTCATCAGCAATTCTAAGCACTTTGTTTCTAGTGTGTCTCTCTTTGATATAGCTATGAAAATACTTAGTATTGCTATCCCCATCACACAGCCAAGTAGCCTTAGATTTTTGTAAAAGAAAGCTCTCACTGGCCTTTTGGAGCTCCATTATATAATCAATAAGTGCTGTTTTTTCACTCTAAATAAGTTCAGCATTACCAGGATCATCTCTTAATTGCAGTTGAATGAACTCAAGATATTTCTATGCTCTTATGGCATTATTCTCCACATCAACATATAATTCTTTGTTGAGCTCCTTTAAAGGCTGTTTTAAAAGTTTCATCTTCCTCACTATCTTGTATATTTTAGTTCCATTAATCACAGTATTCCATATATGACTAACACACGGTAGAAAAGGCTTAACTCTAAATATTGAAATACTTAAAGCTTATCCAACCCTTTGGTCCAGAGTTCTGCCTCTGAATTACACAAGGAGTATGGTTAAAGTACCCCTCAGTATGAAAGTGAGCATATACATCATCTCCCTGCATAGTCCAAACATGATTGACTAGAACTCTATCCAAATGACTGTAAACCTTAGTGCTAGAGTCTTGTTTATTATTCCAAGTGAAATAAGACCCAATAACAGCAATATCCATCACCTCACACTGATAAATACATGCTTGAAAATTATTCATTTCCTCCACAGTGCACTGCCCCCTTAGTCTTTCAGATGGACGAGATGGTCTTAAAACAGTACCGAAATCACCACAAATAATCCAAGGCCCCTGAATCTAAGAGTGAAACTTACATAAGCTATGCCAAAGATATTTCCTCTCATTAACATCATTAAATGCATACACCATAGTGAGGTGGAGGACAAACCAGTACCAAGTTCATCTACAAACATATGAATATATTGAGCATTGTACCCTAGAAATTGAATTTGATATAAGCTAGGTATCCATAAAATCCAAACCCGGCCCCTTTTATGCCACTAAGCATTTGTAGATACACACCATCCCTCACATACATTCATTCTTACATTATTTTGAGATGAAGGTTTCACCTTCGTCTCAAGGAGGCCAAAAAGTCCAATATTATGTTGGTGGAGAAAACACTTAATATACTTTTGCTTAGATGGACTGCTCAACCCCCTAACATTCCAAAAACCCATCATTGAGTACTGCCCCCTTCAGGGGGCAATACACTAATTTTGGTAGCAATTCCTACTTTAGGTGTCACATTGTTTAAGGCATCTAGGAAATAATGCTCACCAAATTTAGCTGAGGAACACCTCTTATCCAGTAATTCTTCTCTACTCAGTTATCACTGGCCTGGGTAGCCACCTTATAAGTACAACATTTATTCCATGTTACCTGCAGATTATGGGGTCTCTCCTCAGGAGTACGAGCAGGTGAAGGAGTAACAGGTATAAGTTAGACTGTTCAAATGCGGGCTTGGGCCGGGCTCGCGTTCCATTTTTGGCCCACGGACAAGTGGGTTTGTGGGTTCAGGACAAGTTTGTGGGCTGGGCCTTTGTATTTTTCTTAAAATGCCTTATCCGTACCCGCTTATTTAGCGGGCAGGATGGGCCGGGTTAATGGACAGGATGGCCCATAAACAGCTATAGTATAAGTGTAGAGGACCTAGGCTTAGCTTGGACCATTTGTACCTTAGGTTGAACCACTTATGTCTTGGGTTGAGCCACCTGTGACTTAGGTTGCCATCTTTTTACCACTGTTTGTTGCTTTTGCCTTTTTTTGTTTAGACTTAGTTTTCTTACATGCTTGAATATCATGTCCAATACCACCACAGCCCTTACAAACAATAGGTTGTCATTCAAACTCTACCTCAACAGTTACAACAGTTCCTTCCTCATCCAGGAATTTAACACTCTTAGGTATAGGTTTATTAAAGGGCACATCTATCATTACCCTCGCATAACTCAGTCTATTTCTATCTGTTATGGCTCCATCACACCGAACAAACTCTCCCAGAAGTCCTGCTATTTTGGGAATACATTTTCCCCAAAATTTTAAAGGAAGATTCAGCATCTTAACCCAAACAGGTACACCATAAACATCAGCTTTAACCAGTGTTGCCTGATCAGAGCATGGCCTCACAATCAGAGGCTTATTGTCAAATAGCAAGTGTCCCTATTTCAATACTGTAATACCCGGCATGTTAGGACACCCGTGGATGGACTTTGGTTAGAATACAGACCTTATGGGGTCATTTGGAGATACTGCTCGAGTGGGAAATCGACCGAGTTGTGCCAACTCGGCCGAGTGACCTTGACTCGGCCGAGTGTGTGTTTTACTCGGCCGAGTTAGGTGACTCCAGAATGTTATTTTAAGACTAGGGGACGTGACATAATTCATTTCCGTCATTCTTTCTTTCATTCCTCCTTCTCGAAAACCCTAACAGATCTCTCCCCAAATCATTTCTACCCTTTCACTTGGAGCCTTGACCTTGGAATGGGAATACGGGATTAGCCTGTGGGTTGTCGATGATTGCATATATGGATCGTTTGAGTCAATAGTTGATGTCAATATCTCGTAAGGTAGGTTATCCTACTTAGTAATTCGGTTATTGTTTAATGTTATGATTGATTGATTATGTATTGTTGATGTTGTTATGTTGAGATTGATTGATGGTTGTTGATGCACTGTGACTGTTGTTGATGGTGGAATGGTGATGTTGTGGTTTGTTTGTGAGCCGTTGGGAGACGGTCTCACCCCCGAGTTTCGCCCCTCGTGACTCCCATCACGGTGGGGGATGTGCACATTAATGATTTTGGGTCGCTCGTGCATCGAGCGGGGATTTGGTGGGTGTGGCTGCGGTCACCCACTGGCAGGGATTGCCTGTTGCGACAGGAATCCATTGATTGGCGGTGTGGTGTGATTTGGTGTGGTTGTTGGCGGATTGTTCACTATGATTGTTAACCTTGTTCTGTACCTTTCATTATGGTTTCAATGATGCTTACTTCCTCAGGAAACCGAGATGGTAATGCCATATCTCGCCAAGGAAGGTCTTGCTGAAGGCTCCTCGGTAGGGTGGGGTGTTACAAGTTTCTCGCGTTTTCATTGTAGTGAGATTTCGTTGGTTGAACAGTCTCTTTTTCTTTAGAATCAACACGCTTTGAGGATTGATAAGTTATCTCTGGAACAAAGTGTGACGAGGGAAGGTCGAATCGTGTCCGAGAATTTATAGGGATGATGAGCTCTTGGAAAATGGGGGAGGGGGTACTTTCTTTACAGAGGCAAAGCTAATAGGCATCGCACGGTAACTGCCTCACTCTTTAGTCTTTTCGCCCGAGTTAGACTTAGATGTAGAAAAGGTCATGGGTTAAAACCATAATAAATGGGTAAGTGTAAAATACAAGACTTTTACAAAAGTAGAAGGTACCTATGATACTCCTTTTCAGCGTCTGAGATGCTTGGAGGAGTGCGGTTGTAGAACAACAGGTTCATAAGGACCACCATTAATTGTGAGAAGACGTGGCTGCGCTTTGACGATATCGCCAGTGAGTGTAAACTGTTTCAGGTACAGGCTTACGAAAAAGATGTTGAATATCTTTAAAACTTGGTTTTACTTTTGTGTACCAAGGGTTGTTCAACGACCATAGATATAGTTGGCAAGGGATTGAACAAAACCAAACTGACGAGCGACAAGCTGAGGATTATAATCATCTACGCCACAGTCCATGGTGTTGAAGGTAGAGTAGGGCAAATCCATGGGATGTAGAAAATAGTCCTCAAATTGTTTGGTTGAGCCGTCCATGACAGGGCACTCCATGAAATTAATCCATGGAGGAAGACATTGTTTGAAAACAGAAGTTTGAGAATCTGATAATTTGTGCTCTAAAATAAAACATTGAGTGACTGCACACAAGGAGTTCTTTTGACAAAGAAAAGAATCCACAATGCTGTTTACAGACTTAGTAAGTTTGAGGTCAGTCGCATTGATGGCAAACTCTGCATAGCTTATATATTGAGGATAAGGGGATTTCCTTGTGAAAGCCAGAGGATTGACAATGCTATGGTAAGGGAAGTAGAATAATGCCCAATAAGATAAGATCTACAAAGGATCGCTTATTCCACATGGCGAGACAAGGTTGGAAATTCCTTCATTTCCTGGATCCTTGTAGCAACTTCGTGTCAATTGTGAAAAGTTCTGTACATTGAGCTTACAATTAAAGAAGCCAGTGGTATAGGACCAACAAAAGTTTTAGCGGCTAAAGGGATGAAACTACAAACACATCCTCCGCTCTTTGGCATGAGAAGCCTAGAAAATACATAATTAAGGAAAATAATTTCCTCATGCTGAATATAGTGTTGAACATGGAATTTGAACCGTACCTCGGAGAATCCTTTTTTGGGTTTGACGAAAAATCTGTCCCTGAGTTCAAATGCTGTGTCAGATATCATATTACCTTCATTAGAAAGGTTTTACTTGTCAAGAGAAAAATAATTCATTGTTGGGCCAACTGGAAAGAGACCAGTGAGATAAAATATATCTACCAGAGTAATGATCATAGTGCCATGGGGCAAAAAGAAACAGTTAAGCGTTGGATTCCATAAAAAAACTAGCACCGAACAAATGGTGCTATCAAAAGGAAGAATATCATAATTCGCTAAGCGAATGAATTAATCTATTGCGTATACCAAACATTAGCGTTAAGGGTTTGAGTTGTTCTGCCATTGCTTTATCCTTTAATTGGATTAGTAGCTCCAACCAACTTAATTTGAAAAGGATTCTTTTGGAAAGCAAGGGGGCAAACGTCTGGAGTGTCAGGATAATGACCGGACATGCAAGATTAGACGTACTGGGCTTGGTCTTCTTTATACCTGAGAGGTTGTAACATGGACCTAAGGTTGCATTTGGAATTGCACCGTCTTCAGGGTTTCTGTCAAGAGCAAAGCCTGGAGGTGATAAACGGTATGGTGACCATTCATAACGTAAAGGATGTTTATAGTATCTTCTCCTTATAGTTGATGGTAAGAGACCCATTCTGTGGCGCGCTTGGTGAGAGTGCTAAGGGTCATTTGATATGTTTGAATTTTTCTTAATAACTAAGGAAAGTTTGGGAAAAGTTTTTGAGCTTTGATTTCTTTTATGATTTCCCGAAAAGGAAGATTGTAGAATGTCAATTAAATTATTACTCTTTTTATAATTTTTTGATTAGGAAGATTGTAAAACGATTTGATTTTCTTGTGAAAGAAAGAACTTGAAGTAACCGTTCTTGTAAAAGGGGGTTATTTGATAAAAGAGAATCCAAAGAAATTAAGGAAGCATATACTGCGTGCCTCTTCGGGTACTCTGACAATTTTGGCAATGAGAGTTATCGCCACGTGTTGAGAGACATGTTAACGTGGGAAGAGATCACGTTCAACGTATCTAGGGTTAACGCCTCGTTTCCCTAAGGTCTCCTATTTAAACAAAGTAAATTATTGTGGAAATTTACCGAAAATGTAACTGCCATCTTCAAAAAGTGATTTGGTACATTATTCTCTTCCAGAAACACATCTATTTTCACAAATAGAAAATGGCTGCTAATCAAATGGCCACCTTACAATAGATCGATGAAAGAGTAAATAAAGAAAAACTGAAAATTAGAAAGGGGATGGAGGAAAGAGGTGAGAAGGTGTTATTGTAGCGGTTTCTAGAACAAGAAGATTTTTATTTTTTTTATTAGTTTTGTATAGATGTGTAGAAATAGGCGGTAATCTCCTTAATGAAATTTTTTAAAACCGCGGTTTGATATATTTCAGACTCGAATTGCACATATGGGTAGACCCCGCGCCGTTGTTGGGCTCTTATGCCTTCGACGCTCTAAACAAGCGTCAATGCCCAAAACAAGCGTCAACCCATAAGTGTCATTATCTCAAGGTAATTATAGTAGTGAACGTTTCGCATCCAAGACTCGATCGACAGAACGAAAGTCGATCACCTACCATCCGGCATAACTGCTTAGGAGGAGGCAGAACAAGACTGAGCAATCCAACTATCTATCCTAACTCCTAAGGTAGTGGATTAAAAGCATCAACTTCCCATAAGCATATAAGCATTCATGTATATAGAGAACGATAAGACAAGCAACATATTATCACACATAACTGCGTGACTAAAACGAGTAACTAAATCATATGAAACATAATTAAGTACCATACAACATACTTAAAAGCATAGACGAATCATACATCATATTTGATATAATACAAGGCAAAACAAAGAGACAGGAGCCTCCCAGCCGGTGGTGGAACTGGCTGCCTGCCCACTGGAAGGAGCACCAAGCCCAACCACAATGTTACACCAAAAACTTCAGAGGCTTCCCATCTGGTTGGGGCACCATCCGCCGGCCCACTGGCTAGGACACTAGCCAATAACCAAAAGTGACACAAGTTTAGTGTAACACCCCCAATTACCCGGCCAAGTTAATCAAGGGCGCTACCATCTCGGTTGCCCGAGGTAGTGATTACTACAAAACTCCAATTCAAAGAACATTTTATTATAAATATAAATTTAGTCGTTACAACAACTAAACTCTATGAAAAAAATACAAATTATATAGCTACGACCTCTTTCTCAAACTACTACTCGACTCTATCCTCGTAGTGCGGCCTCATTCCGAATGCATCATATAAACCTGCAAGTCAACTACTCCCCATATGATCGGAAATATCATATGGATCAACGCAGGCCACCCCAGAAATAGGAGATAGACACACAACCATGCAAAGGTCAGTTTCAATATACGATATATATATAATGCTAACTGTGATGTAATCAATGCATGCAAGTATGATTATGGAATGCCAAACAATGTCACACAAGGGCATACCTACAACACCACTCTCATACTCAACATATGGTGGCGGCACCGCAGCACCGCTCACCCCCACTACCCGGACCGTAGTTCGAAACAAGTAACGGGACGCACCCAAGTACGGTCCCGGGCGCTAACCGGACCCCTGCCCGAGGTTACGGCGCACCGTAAGTCTCTCCATACTCAAGTCATTAATGTGCATATCTCTATTGGGGTGGAAAGCCTCAATAGGCGACCTAAGTGTGAGACGGTCTCCCAACCGCCTCACGTCTCCTCAACAACCACCACTACCATCCACCTCCAACAACCATAACTATGAAAAATGCAATCATCATATAAGCCAACATATAAACCGTCTCAAGCATTATGAACCTCATGTTAACATATGAATTCTTACCAATTGTTACAAATCATTAAACCATCACATTTATGCCACAATTCCATTATGACAATACCATGAGATCAATTAACCAACCCCACACATGTTATAATGCTTCCAATGTCCCATTAGTCCTCTTTAATGACATGGTTAATGCAAAACATGTTATAATGCAATTATGCTATCTATATGAGACTAATTAAACATCAACAACATATACAACGTGTTCATTATTGAAACCGAGTAGGATTAACCTACTTCAAAGCATAATCCAATAAGCTAATCGTCTTAAGCTCGATCCCGTTTCACAAGACCGTCTCATCCTACAATAATGATATTCTAGCTATTATAATCCATTCTAACTAATATACTAACCAAAATCCCTTATTATTACTCACTAATTACTCATAAACTAACTATCAAAACTAATTAACCATAAACATAAAAAACCCCAAATTTCAAGGGTTAGAAAAGGGTAGAAAAATCACTTACAGATGATGGATAGATGATGAATAGGGTGAATAATCCTCCAATCCAAGCTTAGAATCCAAGGGGAAGTGTTTTAGGGTGTTTTTAGAGAGAAAGGAAGAAGATTAGAGAAGAGAGGAAGAAGATAAGAATGAAGAGGATATGGGAAATCCACATATAAATCCCGTTTTCTGACACAGCGCCACTCGACCGAGTGACCGAGTCACTCGACCGAGTGCTCTTTTACTCGGCCGAGTACTATGTACTCGGCCGAGTTCACTCACTCGGTCCCCCCCTACTCAGCTCATACTCGGTTGTTACAGTGCTTGGTTGGTCCAATTACTCTCATGTAAGGTTTATAGGATTCCTCGGAAAGTCAAATGATCCTCCCAAAAATCCCAATTAGCATAATTAATCCTCTTACTAATACCGGGTATTACACTAAACCTCCTCCATGACCTTCTTTGCTTTCGAATGATCGAGGCAAAGTAGAATGACACCTTGAGGTGTTCTTTTGTATAAGTCACCTTGATTTAGGCCGAATTGTGCCGCAAGATGTCGTATAGCTCTTTGTCCTCTACTATCTATGTTTGGTAGGCATTCGCCAGTGAGTATGTAATTCAGTATGGATTGGTACCAAGGTTCCTCTTGATTTTCCTCATCCTGATTTAAGAAGTGCACATAAGTTGTTTCAGAATGCCTCTCAATGCAAAGTGGCATTTCGATCATATTGTCAAGCATGTTGATCAGTGACGCAAGTTTTACAAGAGCGTCTGTGAACTGATTCTCTTCTCTTGGAAGATGCAAGTAAGTAATTAACCTGGTCAAAGAATTGGGCTACTTGGTCTATCCTTTCTTGGTAAGGTGCAAGACTTTCGCTACGGATTTTCCATGAATCAGAGATTTGATTGATTATTAGGGAGGAATAACCGTGCACTCGTAGTCTCTTTATACCCAGTCTTACTGCCATCTGTAACCCGATTAGACAAGCTTCATATTCTGCAACGTTATTGGTCACTTCGAAGTCGAGTTTGACCGATATCGGTGTATGCTCACCTTCAGTAGAAATGAGTAACACTCCTATGCCGTATTCTCTTAAGTTAGAAGACCCATCAAAGTTAAGGTCCCAAGATTCAGCATCGGTATAAAAGATGTGTTTGTCTGGGAATGACCATATGTCTATGACTTGGGTATCCTTAATTGGGTATTCTGAATTGGATTTTCAGCGAAGAATTCAGCTACTACCCGTCCTTTTATGACCTTTAAATGGACGAACTAGAGATCAAACTCTGATAACATCAATGTCCACCGCGCTAGGCGGCCATTAAGCATTGGTTTCTCGAATATGTACTTGATCAGATCCATTTTCGAATATACGTTAACCGAATAACTGAGCATGTAATGTCGTAATTTCTTTGTTTCCCACACAAGAGCGAGGCAAGTCTTCTCAAGAGGTGTATATTTAACCTCATATTCCAAGAACTTCATACTAAGGTAGTAGTGAGCTCTTTCTTCTTTCCCAACCATTTAGGTAAGCATGGCTCCCATCGCGGTGTCTGTGACAGTACGATACAAAGATAGAGGTTGGTCTCTCTGAGGTGGAATAATATTTGGTGGTTTGGCCACAATCTCTTTTATTCCGTCAAATGCTTTCTGACAATCGTCATCCCATATTTTGTTAGTTGCCTTCTTCAATATCTTGAATATAGGCTCGCAATACATGGTGAGTTTTGAGATGAATCGACTGATGTATTGCACTTTACCCAGGACCCCCTTACGCCCCTCTCTATCTGAGGCTGAGGCATTTTGATTAGAGCATTGATTTTGGATGGATCAATCTCTATTCCTCGCTAACTGACTACGTAGCCCAACAATTTACCTGACGTGACTCCAAATGCGCACTTAGTAGGATTAAGTCTCATGTTATACTTGCGGAGTCTCAAGAAGAATCGTCGCAGGTTGGTAATATGTCCCTCTTGATCTTTGGATTTAACAATCATATCATCTATATATACTTCCACCTCTGTATGCATGATGTCATGTAGCAAGGCCGTAGCGGTCTATTGGTAGGTAGCTCCAGCATTTATCAACCCAAAAGGCATAACCGTGTAGCAATATATACCTCATGCTGCGATGAACGCAGACTTGTGCATGTCTTCTTCGGACATAT
>JAOWBH010153640.1:0-11926 GCA_028566215.1 Silene coronaria | reverse complement strand
CATAATTTATTTTATCGTAATTTTAAGATATATCATAGATAAATATATTAATGATAAATTTATGAGTTATGCAACTTAAAGTAATTTTATGTAATGAAAAATAAATTTTAATGGTAAGTAGAGGTAACATTTCCTTAAAATAAGTATGCACACTTATGATATTAATTAATATCATCATAGAATGTTATATTAAATTAATGTTAATTATTTAACATACACAAATATAATATAAATAATTTTTATTTGGAAATTATTAAAAAGTAAATAAATCAAGCTAGATTCCAAAATATATATTATTTCATAATTCTTTCGATTTGATTTAATGCATATTTGATATATTTATGTAAATATATAAAAAGTAATTATGTTAGTGGAGAAAAAAATTATAGTAACATTGGATATAGTAGTATGATAGTAATCACTCATTTGAATAGTCAAAGTAACAATATTAAGAGCGGGAGTAGTGAAAGTAATATAAGCAACAACTGGAGTAGTGAAATTATCACTATTAATGCGACAGTAGTGAAAGTAACAATAATTACGACGGTAGTAGTGAAAGTAACAATGATTCTGAGGAGAGTAGTGAAATGTTACTACTACTGTTACATTAATAACAATAAATTATTAATGGCGGGAGTAGTAAATTTGTCTCATAATTTATTTCATCGTAATTTAAAAATATAGCAAATGAAAATAAATCAATGATAAATTTATGAGTTATAATTTTAAGATATGACATAAAAATATATATTTAATTTACGAGTTACGCAACTTTAAAGTAGTTTTATTTAATTGAAAATAAATTTTAATGGTAAATAGAAGTAGTCCGAGCATAGCTGGGCACCAATACTAGTATTTAAGAATAACTAAACATGTGAGGCCCAATTTATAGGGAGAAAAATGATTATACATCGGATGTACTACCTCATACTTGATTAGTTTTTGAGTTTTATGTTTATTTTTTTTGAGCTTCTTCAAGTTTATATATTACATTTAAATTTTTTACCTTCAAAACTCAAATTTAACTCAATTTTAATTGAGCATATATGTAATGTTTTCGAGTTATATTGTAATTTTTTGAGTTTAATGTTTAATTGAACAAATTCAAAAACTTTAGACTAAAGCTCATAATCTTTAAAACAAAACTCGAAAACTCCCTTATAAAGCTCAGAAACTACACAACTGGTGGTAATACATCAGATGTATAATCCACTTACTGATTTATAGGTAGAGTAATTTGAGCTGTAAAATTTTGAGATTTCACCTATTCTTTTAATAAATAGAGGATTGTTTTTACATATAAAATGTTTGTAAGCAATTTTTTTTTATGTACAAGTTATTTAGTCATATATTTATGGCAAAGATTGTTACTAAGTATTTAATTTACATTTGTGTATAAATTAGAAAGTGGTATTTATGGTATGAAATTAATTAGAGGATAAATATTAGATATTAGATGGTTGAATTTAACTTAGGCGGGAAAAACTTCAGCTTTGTTAATCTTTTAGTATATAGGGGATTTTTTCGATTAAGATTCTAGTAGTTCAATCTTACTTATCAATTCGTTAAAATTTTCGACCATAAATAGTATTCTGTTGACGATGAATAACAATTGGTTGGGCTGAGCAAGTAATCCGATTATCCAAGCCGATCCGAATTTTTGATATTCGATTCGAAAGTTAAGTTTGATTCGAATCGAATATCCGATGCGAAAACTTTGGTTTTGGTTTGCATATGGATATTAGAATTAAAACATTTAGATATGAAATCCGATCTGAAACTATAGTTTTCTAGTTTAATTTAGAAAAAAATACTATTTTATCTGATACAACAACTTAATTAAAGTTTAAAATATCAGAGAAATATGTAAGTGGTACTTAAAATTTATGTTGAGAATATTGGGGCAAGAATATTAACGAAATCATCATGTAAGACGATGAATATGATCGTATTTCAAACTTAATATTAAACTAAATTCCAAAATATGGATAATCCGCATCCGATCCAATTATTTAGGATAGCCTAACATTGGATAGCCGAAACATTTGAGTTGAATATGGATATCAAGCTTAAGAAATGACTAATATAGATTTCCGATTCGAACTCACACTTTGAATTGAATATCCGATCCGTGCTTTACCTTAGCAATTGGGTACACAAAACAAGGCCTGAAATGAGGTAAACCCGACCCATAGGAAGTCCAATGCTGCATTTGATGAGCTCAAAAAGAAGAAAACAAAACCCTAATAAACCTTGCTGTTGATAAGCGAAACTCCATAACGCCGCGAAGCTTGGCTTTGAAACCCTAAATCCTCATCCTTCGCAATCCGCCATGGTAATCTTCTTTCTCTCTCCTCATTTCCCTAATTACTTTCGCCATTTTTATCAAATCGTCAATTTAATTAGTGAATTTGATTGATTATGATAAAACAATAGGGTAAAGGAACGGGAAGTTTCGGAAAGAGAAGGAACAAGACTCACACACTTTGCGTACGATGTGGTCGTCGTAGTTTCCATCTTCAGAAGAGTCGTTGTTCTGCTTGTGCTTTTCCTGCTGCTCGTACTAGGAAGTGTAAGAATTCTCCCTTTTTTTTTTTTTTTTTTAAAATTTATGTGTCATTTGGTTTTTTTGTGAATTTGATAAGATGCCTAAATGATTTGGTTTGCTTGATTGTAACTTTATAGTAATGAGCTACTCTCTCCGTCCCGATTATTTGTATGCCTTCGATTACAATTACAATACCTCTCGCAACACGATAAAAATAAAAAACAAATGATTGGGACGGACCTAGGGAATTGATGAAATGGTGGTACAATTAGATACGAATTATTTGGTTTGCTGGGTTGTAATTGTGTGGAGATGATCCAGTTGTAGTGTTATATGTGTAGATTGTTATGCAAGATTAGTTATAAGACTGAGGTCATTTCGAGATCGTATGTTGTTCTTGAGTGTATTTGTGCTGATCATTTCTGTCTTTGACCAATTCTGCATCATAGTTTGCAATTAGCTGAAGTCGGCTCTTCACATTGTTTTTTTTTGTAGATTATGGGGTGGTATTTTGGTATTTGGACTTCGATTTTGATTATTCGAAACCCTTTTAAGTTTTAACTTGCAGTTTAGTAATGTTTGCTTGATTGTTGGTTACTGTTTTACAGAGTGGTTTATTGAACTTTAGGCAATTTCAGTTATTTTTGGTCTAGTATTAGTACTTTAGAATGTTGGTATTATTGGAAGGGTGTTTGATGATTTGCATGTTATTAATTGTTCGGGATGTAGATAACTGGAGTGTCAAGGCAATAAGGAGGAAGACAACCGGAACTGGTCGTATGAGATACCTTCGCAATGTCCCACGCCGTTTCAAGACTGGATTCAGAGAAGGTATATACGACAATATAATTCTCCCCCATTTTTTAAAAAGTAAATAAATAAGGAGGCCAATTTACTTTCTCGAATGCAAGGAAAGTGGGAGACAATGGCTCATCAATTGACCTTAAAAAGTAGGACACTAGTGTGCCAGATTGTGCCAGATTGACCATAACTTCACCAATATTCAAACTAGTTTTGATCGTATGTTTGGTATATCCTTTTGGGTGACTGTGTGTTGACATTTAAACTGTTTATGCAGGCACCCAAGCTGCACCAAGGAAGCAAGTGGTAGCTGCATCTTCCTAAAGAGATCTGCTGTAAGAGAAGGTTTTGATCTTGGTACATCTAGTGATAACTTACATCTTTGCATTCCTGAAATGTTTCGACTAGCGTCTTTTTTATTTGAGACAATGTATTTCGATGGGACTGATACTACTGCTGGTCTCGGTTTTTCTATAGAAGAATGTAGTGTCGTTAAATTTTTTGATCCTAAATTGTAATTTTGGTGCACCAGCTTTTGTTTCTTTTGGTTAAGCATTTATTCTTCTCTTACTACCATAGGATCTTGTTGACTCTTAAGTGAAATTCGCTCCTCCCTTGTTCGACATCTCAAGAGTAGGACAACGAATGAATGATTCGACTCGGTTACCTATGTGGTTCTCTTCTGTTTATATAGTGTGGGATTCTGTTACACTGAGATCGTGCTTACCCTTTGCAAACTAATGGGTCATTGCGGGTGATGTTGCCCAAGTCTTGAGAACCGATTTGTGGGTTTGGGAAACTCGATTTTGTTGGAGTCCCTGATATATGATGTGCATTCAAGAACGTTGTTTTTTTGTTGCTCATTTTTGGAAAACAAACTGGATTACGAAACAGTGTGTCTCACTCCCCTTTATCTCGTATTCTCATGCCTTGTGCACCGCCTCCTTAGGGCTTAGGCCCTTGTTACCGAGCATGTAAACATCATTCCAAGTTTCGTTTAAGTTGAAGGGCGGTGGTTACTCACATTGTTCAAAGAGTAATTGATGAACGTCTAAAAACCAGTAACTTGAGGTGGAAAGGGTGGTAATTTTTTTTCTCTAGAAAAGATTTTGTTAGTAAGAAGTGAGTCTTCTATGAATCCATCAAGGTCGAAGGTGATGCGGAGGCGGCTATATATATATATAACTCTTGGCAACAATGGTGCAAACTAAAGTAAAGCTTGGGATTGTTTTACTATGTAACTCTGTAGTCTGTACAGCTGCTACTACATTAAGTGCAATCTTGTTTATATCTTTCATAATGCGAGTATTTTCTTATTTAAACTTTGATCAACACTACCGACCTTGTTTACTTTTAAATTTTTTGTTTCAGATATTTTCCCGTCAAATCTCTAATCTTGTCATTTGGTCGATTGGTCCAATTCCGTAATTTGCTACAATTAAGTAAATAAATTTGGTACAATTCATTATATTTGATTGATTAAATATGTGAGCATGAATTTTTTAAAAAGAAAGCCTAGAATTGAACAATAGGTCTTGAAAAAGATCGGATATCTGTTTTTTCTCTAAAACAGATCCAGATATTACCCCAATGTTGTAATGGTTAAAAATTTCAACATTTCCTAAACAATTTATCTTGTCGTTTGGTATCAATTTGATCGGTTTTCTTTTTAAAACGGATATAAAGATGGAAATTGACTAAGACCAACAAGGAACGAAAATTCCAAATTAAAAAAAATAATAATAAGTAAAAATTTAGCGAGCGTTTGATTAAAGTGAGTTGGCAAATAGCATAACCACCAACATATACCAACTCTGCAATAAGAAAAGACAGCAATAACAAACGAGTAACTGTCAAAATCAACGCCAAAACGACGCTTGCAAAATCAACCAAAATTTGAGTCACACTGTTTGTTCACTGAAATATACCATATGTCTACGCCGCCGCCGTTAGTTACGGCGGACATATTCTCTTTTCCGCCGCCACCACCACCACCACCACCGCAGACTTCATCGGGAATGTCGAAAGAGGCGGTGACGGCATTAGTGGTTGGAATTGGGGTTGGTGGGTTATTTGTGTTCATTGCCGTCGCTATTTTCGTGTTTTTCTATCAACGGAATATCAAGAAAAAGTTGCTTGTTGATTGCAACCACCACAACCACAACCACAACGACAACCACTTTTGTCTTCCTAAATGTATGTTTCTTTGATTTAATTACGTATTCATATTTGTTTATCTTTTTCCTTAGTGCACAACGGCGGAACTGTTTGATCATTATATATACATTGATTTAAATAGCAACATTAATGTATGTCAGGCAGTGGTGCAGGGAGGGGTTTGGAATTTGCAATTATATTTCAATTTATGTCTTAGCCCCCCCCAACTTCGAATCATGAATTCGCTAGTACAATAGAATGTTGTTTGCTAAATGGATGGATAGAAGCAGTTATCTCAATCAAATTTTTGTTCAAAGTAGCTTTGATTTGACTATTTGAGTACTCAACGAAAACGGAATTTAAGGGATACAGTGGGAACACTGCTTCTTGCGAGTGCAGCCTAGGCCCATGTGTGAATTTCACAGTGTTATTGGTAATTGCCAAAACGAAGGAATTTTATGCAGGTGAAAGAACGAATAGGATGGAATCCGACTGCTGAGACAAATTATGAGAGATTAAGATAATAGGAATGGGATTTTTGGGCGTGATTGGTTATTCATGTGATTTCGGAATTTTGTAAATGCGTGTTGTTCATGTTTTTTGAATTTTGAAGGAAATGGAGAGTTATTTTGGAGAATTTTGTGAAACCGAGAATTATTTTGATATTTGAGACTGAGACTATGTGAGTAAATGATATGGGGTCTTAAGATATGGGTTTCTGGTGCACCGGTGCGACCTATACTGGTTCTATTGCTAAATACTTCTAGATAAAGAGACGCACTTTTGTAATTACAACTTCGTTTTGTTGAGGTGAGTGAGTTATTATGATCAGGAGTTCAGGATCTATGGTCTTGACCTTCAACTCTACAAATTGAATATTTTGGGCTTTGTGATTGACTTCTTTTGACTGTGCTGCTGTAAGCTTTTACTTTGATTGAAATGTGTGCTAAAAAATATGTGGTGAAAGATGACATTTATGTTTCGGGCATGGTTCTTTTATATCGTAAGTAGCGAGGCGAAAAATTAGTTTATTTTTCGCATCATTGACAAATACCTGCAACTTCGCGGTGCTACATTTGTTGTACTCCTTGTGTTACATGTGTTGTGATTGCCTTTTCACGAACAGGGTTTATTGGGGTTATATTTATTCCATATTTTGTTCTAGTTATTGATAGACATGCCTTTTGACATTTGATCGTTCAAGTTTATACATTTGTTCTATTTTAGATGACCCTTCTGCTGGACAGGCCCACCAATGGCAGCACCATAACCAGCATACTCCAGATCCACCACCTGGCGAATTGCTAAACAGACAACAACCTCAACAAGATTCAGGTGCATTGGGCTCAGAGAAATCACATTCATCGCAATCTAATGGTCTTCCAACACCCTACCCTAGTGGCACATTCACTTATGAAGAACTAGCACAAGTAACTGACAACTTCTCGAGTGCCAATCTTCTTGGTCAAGGTGGTTTTGGATATGTACACAAAGGAGTTCTACCTAACGGTAAAGAGATTGCTGTCAAGCAGTTAAAAATTGGTAGTGTCCAGGGAGAGCGTGAGTTTCATGCCGAGGTTGACACTATCAGTCGTGTACATCATAGACATCTTGTGTCACTTGTTGGGTATTGCACTTCAGGAGATGAAAGAATGCTTGTATATGAGTTCATCTCAAACAAGACACTGGAGTTCCATTTGCATGGTAGGCCTTTTTCTTGTTTAAATATTTCTTCTTCATTCAGAGTCATGCTTGTCTGTATTCTTATCAAATAGCTGATTAGTTTTGCAATGGGTTGTTCGCTGGAATCAACCGCACTTTAACAAATGTAACCTTAGAATATTGTCATACTTGAAACCTTTTTCTAGCTATGTCTTGTCTAGTTTATAGGGTTTTTCGTTAGGATGACTGTGGCACTGATTTATTTACATCCTACTAGTAGTCTTAGTTTTGAAGCACTGGTATTTTCTCGGGTGTTACTCAATTATTTGGGTAGTGGAGGTAATATGAAGGCAAGTAATGCTGTGGAAGAAAGGGTGTAACTTTAAATTAATCCTGCAAGCAGCCAAAGAAATTGAGAATATGATTTCTATTTGGATAATTTCTGATTGAACCATTGATATGTTTTAAGGTTAAGAGCCAAATTAAACTTCTCATCCATTGTTGTAATTTGAGCTACACTTACATGATTATGTATTGTCACTGCTAACATGTTCTCTGTTGTGACTTGTGAGTAGGCTGCACGAGAATGATTAGGAACATTTATCATGGCTCTCCTCTTTGATTGTTTATACCATTCTAAGCTTTGTTCCTTTACCTTTGTCACTGAAGGAAACAGTGCATTGTGTCACTGAAGGAAACAGTGCATTGTGTTAACCCGAGTGGCTTATAGTTTTATTTGAGTCATAAGAGTTTGGGTTCTTTGAAAACACTAGTTAATTCAAACTTATCATCTTTTTTTGTGGAGTTATGTTTGATGACCGATGCTTCATGCTGTCTGTACTCTGTACAGCTGTACTCCTTTCACTGAGAAACTTGCCTGTGATTTTTCTCGTGTCTTATTTCGTGCATCTTGCTTACTGTTTTTGGAATGATTGTGCATGAAAAATATGGCTATACTTGAGGAACAATTGAGGCATAAAAAACTGTATGCCATGTATTTGTCTAATTGAAGTGCACATGTATCTAGCTGAAGGAAGACCACCCATGAGCTGGGCTACAAGGTTGAGAATCGCTTTAGGGGCTGCTAAGGGATTGGCATATCTTCATGAAGATTGTGAGTCATTAACTATCTTTTCATGTTTTTCGGTAATTGATATACTCTCCAAATCATTTGAAAGGTTGTTGACTCGTAGCTAGAAAATGTGCAGGTCATCCCAAAATCATACACAGAGATATCAAAGCTTCTAATATTCTTGTTGATGACGAGTTTGAAGCAAAGGTAACAATGAGTCAATGAGACACAATTAACACGCTAAATATTTGTGGGATTGTATTCTCATAATCGAATGAATTTAAACTGTCTAAATCTTACCTTACCATTTTCTAGGTTCACCAACCTATAAATCTTGACCTGTGAATCTGTGATCTATATCCACATCCGTCCCTAAAAAACTGTGCTTTACTCTCCAGGTTTCGGACTTTGGGCTTGCTAAGTTTGCCTCTGACACAGACACGCATGTATCTACTAGAGTTATGGGAACTTTTGGGTAAAGCTCGAAATCTTCATTCCTTCGCTTATCTTACTAATTACTGTAACTAATTTTTTTGGAGGGATCTGCAGTTATATGGCTCCTGAATACGCCTCAAGTGGGAAACTGACTGAGAAATCAGATGTCTATTCCTTTGGGGTCGTGCTTCTGGAACTAATAACAGGGCGTAGACCTATTGACAAAGCTCTGCCATTCGTAGACGATAGCATGGTTGAATGGGTGAGGATCGATGTCCTGTACTCCTGTTTTTTTTTCTAATTAAATGTAAGACGAGTTCGGCGACTGCCGATATGGTCTTAGTAGCTATTGGAAGAAACATTTTTACACTTTCATAATTGACCAATTCGCCGAAGAATTCATCGCTGAGGCCATAGTTTTTAAATATCGGTTTTGACTGAGTTATAAAGGTTTTGGAATTTGGAGTTTAGCACTACCGCATTTGGAAGCAATGTTTCCCACATTTACTAAGATTAGGCCACGACACCGAAACTGAGTTTTTATACTATGATTGAGGCTTTCTTTTTCGGGAAACTTGCAGGCTAGGTCGTTACTCATGCAAGCTTTAGAAGGTGGAAAGTTTGACGATCTTGCTGATAAAAGATTAGAGGACTATGATTCTTCTGAGATGGCTCAAATGGTTGCTTGTGCTGCTGTATGTGTTCGTAGTTCAGCAAGGCGACGACCACACATGAGCCAGGTGACTGTCTTAGAAGATCACCACTTCCATTTTTTGTTTGGTGTAAAGTGAGCCCCTTGGGCAATTATGCTAGCATCACTACTCTGAAGTCCATTTTAATGCCCAATATTTTCACAGACCATCCGTCAGCCTCATGCAAGTAAATGAGAGAAATATCCAATAAGTATTTCACCTGATCTCACAGTGAATTCGTCTTTTACAAGACTTGCTACCTTAGAGGCTTAGATTATGATCTAATTGTGACCAAGATTCGTATTTTTTCGATGTTTTGTAGAACTTTACATGTGATTACTCCTACAGTGACAGCATCACGAATTTCTTTGGTTGGGGCTTGAAACAGGTTGTACTAGCTCTGGAAGGGAATTTGTCAGTAGAGGATCTGTTAAAGGATCTAACTCCAGATAAAAGAACATTACATGGTAGCTCGGATTACGACTCAAGCAACCAATACCAGGAGGACTTGAAGAAATTCAGAAAGTTAGCCTTGGAAAGCCGAGATCAGAGTACAAGTGAGTACAGTGTGATAACAGTTGACCATGGTGCTCCACCATCAAGCTCCAGTACCGAAAATCTACATGATATCCAAGGGCGTGAAACCGACAAGTCTAGTACAGGCATTGCAGGTGTTAATAGTTAATAGTCTTGTTAAATGACTGAAGTTAACCTTCTAAATTCTACTCATATTATATTTAAGCTTCATTCTTTAAACAATTCTACTCGTACATATTGATATTTATTAGAGGATTAAGGGTAGAAGATGAAAAGGTTTTGTGAAATAGGGCAAATGTCCGTCCTTGTATATGTTCAGATAATCTGATATACTCCGTATGTGTGTGTAATTACTAATTAAGAATGAGCAATCTCTTCTCCCTTTTCACCATTCACTCTATTGGCAGTTTGAGCAAATATCCTCTCTATTTCCTCAAAAGTAATGGATGAACCATTACCTCTAATAGATCCTTTTATATATGATTTATTTCGCACATCATTATCCATTACTTAAAGTTAGGACTTAGGACCGTTGAATCGTTTCGAGATAATATCTAGACTATTGAAAGGTAATAGAGGGGGAAAATAATTGAGAGGATCTAAATTGGTTTGGCACCTACACGGGCTACACCTGAATTCAAATCCGAGTAGATAGTCAAGGACATTGGAATAATACCTCCCATCTCTCAATGTCTACGGAGTAACATCCAATGCCTTTAGCCGAAAGAGGATCTTCACCATTACTTTTGGTTTTTTAAAAATAATTAGTTAATGATTATTATTTAAACCACCTTCTATTTAGTTACATCTTTGTAATAGTTTTAAATGTATTTATAAGAGTGACCAGCTCATATTATAAAACGATCTTCTATAATTTGTATTAGTTCTTATGTCTTTAATAATTACTCGTAGTATTTAGTGAAAGACCAAGCAAACTTTGCTTTTTCTCAATTGCTCATTGCTCATGAGTAATGCGGAGAATTTACCACCCTTGTGGTCCCTAACCGACTCGAATTTGGATCTAATCGAATGATGTACACACAAAATAACAAAAAAAAAAAATGAAATTTTCAATCATACACCTTAACTTCTTCATTTTCTCAATGATACCCCTCTTCTTGGAAGTAAACTTTATTGAGTTGTGACTCTTAGCTTTGACTTTGAAATCATTTTTTTTGCTCAAACCGATTGTCTTTACATGATCTTCAACTTGAGAAAAAAAAAAACATTTGTCTTTTAAACTCGTAGTCAAGAGTTATGATCACTTAAAGTTTTTTGATGAAATAAATTTCGACTAAGCATAACTCCAATAAACGAGTTTATAAAATGGTGATTTTTTTTTCCAAACAGATTGTCTTTATGATTTATGAAAGGGTTTTTGTTATCTACTCCCAATCATAAACATCACTTTTGTAATTGCTATCTGCTTAAAAAACAATAAAAAATGACTTTTGAAGCAAATTCTAACATGTGTAAATATTAAGGTAACAGTTTTTAAAGTTTTTTTAATTAGGGGGAAATTACAAAAATATTATTTACTAGTTTGAAAGCTCGTGCGTTACAACGGGGTAATTAAAGTTATATAATTATAATAAAAAGCACCTTATTTTATTATATAGTTTATTAATTATGCAAGAGAAAACAAATAATAAATAAATAAATTTTACTATTATGAAGATAATAATACAAACTCTTATGAGAGCTCTATACGACGATAATTAAGAGATTTAAAGGATTTTGGGTTGATAACTAAGTTCAAAGGATGACTCTTATTTATAATCATAGGACCGCCTCACCTTATGTTAATTTTCTGACGTGGAACAATTCTACTATTTATACGTAACACACCACACCTACATTATTTTTCAATGTGTGATAAATAACATACTAAGAAATACACCATCTTTTTCGCACCTAATTCGACATTCAACCCGATTTAATAATAAGCAAATACAATACTATCTATTAATATTCGTACATTTGTTTTCCTATTTTTTATCATAACTAAAAATGTGCAAATGA
>JAOWBH010153630.1:0-11926 GCA_028566215.1 Silene coronaria | reverse complement strand
TAATAGACATGAAATAGTTATTTTGGTAACTTAGGAAAAGAATGCAATTGTAACATCTTGGAATTTAGGAAAGGCAACGCGACAGTACACGTAAGGAAGGCGACAAGCATAAGGTAGATCATGTTTCGCGACTCCCGAGAAACCGTGGTGAGAGTAAACGGAGTGCAATGAGACTTTTGGATAAACATTCAGGAATTTAGGAGTAAAGCGAACTTTGGGGACGAAGTTCATTTTAAAGAGGGAAGACTGTAATACTCAGTATTAATGAGAGGATTAAGATAAGTTAATTGGGATTATTAGATGGATTATTGGAAGTAATAAGGACCTTATTTACCTCGTATAAAATTAGATTCACCAACCGTGTGTCTCCCATGTGGACCGAGTAAGAGTCTGGAGAGACCGAGCGTGAGTGCACTCGGCCGAGTATAAGTGTACTCGACTGAGTGAGTGCACTCGTTGACCGAGTGGTGCTGTGTCGGGTAAATTTTATTCAGATTTTCCTCTTATCCTTTCATTTTTTATCTTCTTTTCTCTCTCTTTAAACACTCTCCCTTCTCTCTAAAATCCTTCTAAACACTTTGCTATGGATTCTAAGCTTGCATTGAAGATTATTCCACCTTTTTCACCATCCTTTCATCATTGTAAGTTAGATCTAATCACCTTCTTAACCCTAACTTTTGGGGGATCTTTGTATAATTGGTAATTATCAATCCTAATTAGATTAGTGGGTAATTGGTGAATAATAATAAGGGGTTATGGTTGGTATATTGGTATAGGATGGATTGTGATAGTTATTAGGGTCAATTGATGAAAACCCTCTTTAATGTTGCACTTTTTAAAATTTAATACCTTATGATTTTTTAAAAAAAACTTAATACCTTAGTGTGGACCGTGTTCACATTTTGGTACCGTAAGTGGATTTAGGCCAAAAACAATATGAAATACCCAAATTAGCCCCGACTTTATAAACACACTTGCTTAACACACAACTCACACAACCATTCACTAAAAATAAAAACACCCTAAATACCAATTTTTCCCTAAATTTTCTGAACCCTAACTATATATTAACACCAACATTTTACATTACCAAAAATAAAATTAAAAATTGAAACGAAATAGATAGAAACTAAAAGAGTTAAATGAAGGAAACATAATTACCTTAAGGAGAAGATATAAAGGGAAGAGAGTTGTAGTTGAAATAGTTAGGAAATGAGAATAGAATGTAGCTATAACTCCTAAAAAGGCTTGTAGTTATAAGAGGGAAGGGAAGAGGCTGAAATTAGCATAAGGGTATAATGGGAATAAAATATGGAGTGATTATGATTGATTATGATTGTTGTGATATTGTGATGTGATTTGGTTATACTGTAGAGTTGTGATGATGGTGGCGGTGTGATGGTGTTGGTATTGTGATGTTGTTTGTGGGGCCGTTGGGAGACGGTCTCACCCCCATGATTCGCCCTTCGTGACTCCCATCACGAGAGGGATGTGCACATTAAGGAATTGGTTTCGCTCGTGCATCGAGCGGGGCTTAGGTGGGGATTGGATGTGGTCCCCCTCTAGCGGCGTGGATTACCTGTTGCGATGGGTAATCCATTGTGTTGATGGCGTTGTGGAGGAGTGGTGATGTGATGATTGTACTGTTGTATTGTTTCGTTGGCTGGTATTTGTTATGCATTACTGACCCTTGGCATTGTTGTTTCTCTTGTCCTGCTGTGATCCATTCGATGTTGTGGCGAATGGTGAGCAGTGTCTTTAGCAGGTAATTATGGTTGACGCTTCGCTTAGGACGAGGATGGGAAATCACCTAGCTGAGTCTTGAGTAGCTTCCGCTGCGATTAGATGTTGTTTATGTAGTTGTCACACTTTCATTTTGAATTATAGTTGGATTTATTTGGTATTTCAGTTTTGCGTTGCAACCGACTAAACTTTATGCTTTAATAAATGTTCTGTTATGGTCTATTTGATATAACTATCTCGGGCAACCGAGACTGTAGCGTCTTTGGTTGTTAGGGAAGACCTTGCTAAAGGTTCCTTGGTAAGTGGGGGTGTTACACTCCCAGCCGGCTGAAAACTCTTCTCTTTTGATTTATTTCGCCCTAAATGTGTAAACTTCAAGAGACTACCAACCGGGCGACCTACCGGCCGTCGGTGCACCGGCTGGGTGTCCTTCTCCACTTCCTTTTGCTTCCTGAGTTGGGGTATGGGATCTCCCAGCCGGCTGACCGGCTGAGAGGCTTCCTCAGCTTATTCTCTTCTTCTCTCTCTTTGCTACTTCAAAAGAGGCCCTTCTTGCTCTCGATTCTTCATCTTTAGCTCGATCCCTACAATATGAGACGTAAAGAGTGTAGAACGAGGAATGAGGCACAAAATGCAAGTCGGGATCCAGAATTCCGAACAAAAACGAGCCAAAATGCAAGGGAAAATGAGGGAGAATCGTGACCAATTAATCATGCAACACCCTACCCAAACCGACTCAATCAATACCCGACCTGAATGACCCATTTGCCAGTTGCCACTCCTAGACTTAGACAAGCAACTTCTGCCATTATGAAGGAATTGGAGCTTGGGTATGATTATCAGCAAGATCTCCTCAATCTTAGGGGTTGTTTGGTTCATTCACTAAAGTATGAGGTATGAGTTTAGAATGAGTCAAACCCATAACAAATGTTTGTTTGAGAAATATATGACTTTCATACCCATACCTTAAACCCATAAGGTATGAGTTTCTTATACCCAAGGAGGAGGGTGAGTATGAGATTGATACCATGAGTATCAAATTACAATAAGCACGAAATGTGAAAAAAACTAATATTATGACATATTGTAAATGAATATGTTATATAATTATTTAAATAAACCTTAATTTATGATTTATAATAAAAATATTGTTTGAAGTATTGGATTTTACCTATAACCGATTTTCAAACCATACTACTTAAAATTGAAACAAACGCAAGGTATAAGGAATGGAGTTCCATCCCCATAACCACCCAAGTATGATTCCTGATTCCAACCCCATACCCATGCACAAAACAAACGTCCCCTTAAAACTCTGCCAGATCAGTTTTCCACTTAGCTTTTATTATTTTTTATTGTCCATTCTTCTTAGACATACCTCAGACTTTATACAATATCCGTTAGACTCACCTTAAACTCTACTTTTTCATCTCACTTTTTTATAAACTTTTTAGAAAAAAAGGTAAAAATAAAATTTACACAGGAAAGTCATTTATCCAATGACAACCCTAAAAAGGTGTGTCAAAAATCGGGCAAAGTCTTAAGTTGAGTTTTAGATTTTAAAGACTCAACTTAATATTTTGTTAAGACTTTGAGGGGGTGTTTGGTTCACACTTTTTTGGAATGAGGTATGAGTTTAGAATGCTCCAAACTCATACCTTATGTTTGTTTTGAGTTTTTTTGTAATTTGATACTCATACCTCAAACCCATGAGGTATGAGTTTCTCATACCCAAGGGGGAGGTGGGTATGAGACTCATCCCCTTGGTATCAAATTTATATTATGTAAAAAAATATGTTACTCTATTAATTTTTTGTATTTTCGAAAAAAAATAAAATGTATATGCAACTTTCTCAAAAATTTTTTTGCAAAATTCACACACCCAAATTATATGTCCTATTTTAATGTTAATATTATGATTAAGAGTTATCGTTTTGTTTGTGAAATTGTCAATAACATGCTTCTACAATAAATATTTTTTTTTCATTTATTCATTGATATTTTTTTAAAATTTTGTACAATTAATGTTATGCTATTAATTTTTATTTTTTTTAAAATGTAGTAATTAATTTTATTTATTGATTCCTGATTCCTCTAAAGCTGAACCAAACACCTGGTATCACTATCAGGAATCAAGTTCTAACTCCATACCACCCTGGTTTGATTCCTGATTCCAACCTCATACCACTTTGTGAACCAAACACCCCCTGATAGATTATTGATAATCTTGACTGAGTCTTATATCAAGACTTTGACAAGTCTTGACTCAAGACTATCAATAATCTTACCTAAGGTGTTTTTTTTTTCTTTTTTTTAGAATTAGAATTTGATGTGATTTTGAGTAACGAACAACCACCCGAAATTCATGTATTTTGGTGAGGGTAACCAAACACCACCAAACACATTTTAAAACTCATCAAGAATTAGAAAAGGAAGCTTATTTAGCATGATTTTCTATTGCACATAAATTTACACTTCCCGTATTAACCAAACGACCATTGCTCCTCTAGTCCTTTATATTTCCTTAATCGAAGATTCGAAGCCTCCCTATATAAGGAAGTGTACCCAATTAACACTCAAACTTCCAAAAGTAAAATTATTCTTTGCTAATCTTCTTCAAAAACCCCAATTTGTGAACCCTAATTCTTCAATTGGGTTCACAATTAGGTTTTTAAATTATACACAAGTGTCTTTGATTGATTATTACTGTACGTGATTATTATCAGCGTTTAAACAATTTTGAAAACAAAGGAGGAATTTGATCATTAACGAATTTTCGTTGAATTTCAACTCAATTTTAAGGTAAATTCCTCAGTTTTGATTTTTTTTTTTTTGCTGTTGTTGTAATTGTGTTATTCATTGCTTTGGTTGATTGAGCATTAGAAGATGATTGATCATGGCGCCATGGCGGTTTAATTCAATTAAGGCTCGTTCTTTTGGACTGAAGCTGTCTTAACTAAACGGAACTTATTGATATCAACTGATTACCTGAACTGAATTGGACTGAACTTTATAGTCGGAAATTGCTATTTAATTTGATTACATTTGTTATTTGGTTACTGTGGTTGTTGGGGATTGGTTGATCACGGCGCTGTAAATTATCTGAAGAAACGTAATTTATTGATGTGAACTGAATTGTACTGAATTTAGTTTGAAAGCGGTCCAATTCATTTAGGTCTTAGTTCTTTTGGGCTGAAATTATGTGAACTAAACGGCACTTCGACCTGAACTGAGTTGAACTGAACTCTAGAGTCGACAATTGCTATCTAGTTTATCCTCTGTAATTTGTATGAATTTGAAAAGTGAACTAGGTTTGAATTACAAGAGTTATTTTTGAACGCAAAGATTTCAGCTTTAGCCTCCTGCATAATTTGTTTGCGAACGATTTCATTCGAATTCTGTAATAGAAAGGATTTTACATATAAAGAGACTAGCTTTTTAAGGTTTGACAACTCTGTATAGGGATGTAAATGAGCAGAGTTAGCTTGATATAGTATCGGAATCCGTTCAGTCAAAACCCTGCTCTGTTTCATTCAACCTCATTTAGAGGTGGAGCTAAGCTCGACCCAATTCAAGTCCTGAACCAAATTTAGTATAGCAGATAAGCAGATATGGTATAAAGTAGAAAATTGTGAAACACAGAGGATAGCAGCAAACTGTACAGCATCGTAGAGAACTTCACGGCATATAGCTTTTGTTGGATTAAACAAATTATTTTTATAAAACTGTTTGTTTGTAACAAGAGCACGGAAAAGCTTTTTCAAATTGGAAACTTTTTGTCTTGAAAAACTTGTTAAAATCATTGCAGTGAACTTCTGGTTCGCTTTTGTGATGCTGGTGATTCGCGAAGAAACAATCGTTGATTTTTTTTAGCGCAGTTTGTGCATATGAGCCTTTTTGTTTTTTTGTCTACAAAATTATGACTATAAATGTTTGAATATTATCAAACTTAGGTTTTAATTGTGTATGGGACATTTGATATCGGATGCCTAGCTAAGTTTGCTTAATCAAGATTAAGTATTTCTTAGGCAAGGAAGTGCCTAAGGTAATTGCAATGAAGTGAAACTTGACCGCTGTTGAATTAATTTCTGATAAATATTTGTATCTACTTCTGTATAAACGATTTGACAAATTAAGTGCTAATTCTCTGAATTGAAACATGGAACCTATACTTGCTAGTCGATACAGTATATCCATTTAAACAGTCGTATTCTCTCATCTTTTTACGTCTATTTATTGGTTTCTGTACCTCTCTGTGATGGGATGCCACATTTTGCTCAGACAAAACTACCGATGATGGCAGGCATGGGGGAAGTTATCGACGTGGATTCTTATGCAGCTGATAAGGCTGTTGGGAAAATGAAACAGCCTGTGGAAGTTATAGACTTGGATTTTGATGGTCTTATAAAGAACGCGAATGCGAATTCTGTAGACACGAGCTCATATTCAAGACCAGAAATTATAGATGTAGATTCATATGTATATACTGATGGTGACAACGAGAAGACAAAGAGAGGCAATGCTAACGGGGGTTCTTGTTCAAATGCTTCAGTCTTTGAAAATGCAGTTCCGGCTAATGAGCAAGGTACTATTTAACCATACGTTTTTTTTTGGTTGAGTTTTCCCTATTGGATGGTGATTAGCTTAAAGAAACAGTATCAAGAACTTGTTTTTTATAGACTTGTTAAAGCAGCTGTGAATCGCTTATGGTCCCATTCACTCTGGGAGCATGCAGAAAATTCACAGGGAAGTATTTTAGATCACAAGTGTCATCAACGACAACAACTATACCAGAAATTGCGGGGTAAGGGGAGTAAGTGAGGCAAGCTTAGGACATAGCGAGTTTATCGCTTGAGTGAGAAAGGAGGCAATAATAATCAAAACTCAGTCGTCACATGTTGAAAGGTTGTATCATTTTGGAACTATGTTAGTCGCATCGCATAGGGAGAGAGTCGCTGGAGTGCACCTTTTCAATTGCTTTGACAAAATGCTCCTAAACCTCTTTCGTGATTTTTAATGAATTATATCTGATTTCGTGGATGATTGCTATCATGGTGTAGCGTCAGTGAAAGTTGATTGTAAAGAAGAAAGCCAAGTTTCTAAGAAGCTAAAGTCGGTAGAGATTAAGACCCAGAAAGCTCCAATTTTGCCGGATCAATGTGTTCCAGACAACGTCAAAAGCACCTACCATGTTATAGAAATGGTAAATTTGTCTTTTTTGACTAATATGTATCTACTGTTCTACAATGTATTGGTAGAAAGTTTCCTATACAACAGATAGGAGAAAAACAGAACTGAGAAAAACACCTTAGACTTAGAAATTTTTACAGAGTTACAGCTAATTATTGTTGTTTCAATGATGCTAGGGAGGTGCAGTCTATGATGCCATGCTGACACAAACAAACATTGAGAACAATACCAATGATTTCTATGTGATTCAAGTTCTGAGTAAGTTAAACTATTTATGTAGATACATGTTCTGGGGCTTTGCTTTTATAACACATTGTTTCTATTTATGCAATGATCATTTTGGTTTGCACTGGGTACATATTTGAATATTAGCCCAAGCAACCTCTACATCATGGAGTTGTGGAAGTAGTAAAACAAATGGGACCTTATAGAATAGGACTCAACTAAAAGGAAGGGAATAGTATAAGAAAAAATACGTCGACGATTGCAGGGAATTTTACAATTAAACAAAGAAAGAACAATATACGTAATTATGTGAATAATCCTCCTTTAGCTTTCGTATTTAGGGTGAAACTCCTTTTAACTTCAGGTATCGGGCTATCAATTATGACGGTGAATGAGGTGATACAGTATTTTACAGTATAATTTTCGAAATATCTGTAGAGGTATTGTGCAAGAGTATACAGTCTCTCACCATGCTCCGTTCACCACAACGTTAGTGTTATTATTTTTTTATTAGTACCTAATTATTCCTATCTTTTACATGCTGTTAAAACAATTTTATAAAGTTAACGTGGTCTGACCTGACCACTGAAGTCAAATGGTATCAATCGTTCTGTGTTGGAGATAACCTCGTGTATGTATTTACAAACTAATAGTTTTCAAACTTTCGTAGCTGTGCAAGTTTGTTGTACTTGATCTATGATTGCACTATTATTATATTTACATGTTTTTGTGCGACTGCAGAAGCCAACAATGCTGACTCATACATGGTGTACACTAGATGGGGAATAGTAGGTGAGCATGGCGAAATTAAACTTTCTGGACCTCATTCCTGTGGTTCCATTGCTATTGAAGAGTTTGAAGAGATCTTCTATGCGAAGACAAAAAATCATTGGTCGGATCGAAATAAATTTGTTTCTTATCCGAAAAGATATACATGGTTGGAAATGAATTACCGGAAAAAGGTATTGATTGAGCTACCCACTCCTTTACTTTTTAAACATTTAAAACTGTTTTTTTTTTTGTGTGCAATTTCTATAGCCAAATACTGGTGCTCAACTTTTTTTCTAAACACCTTCAAAAAGAAAAAAAGCTTATCCAGGGTTGTTAGAATTACTTTTTCTGATTGAAAATGCTTGTACGGCCAAGTGTATTATTGAAATTACATCTTTTTGAATGAAAATGCTTGTACAGCCAAGTTATATTTCCGTACACCCTTGTAGCTTAGTGTTTAAGTTAAAGCATTTTTATCAACTTTTATATATCGACTATCAGTGTATATGGTTGACTTGTTTTGTACACACATGAATGTCAACGAGACAATATTCAAAGCTTGTATCTCATGCTTAAGTTTGCTTCTTTTTGTATAAAATTGAATACTACAGGCTTGACTCTCTTTTTTTATAAAAAAACTTGTAATTTTTTTCAGGACCAGAGACAGTTATCTCTTCCATGTGCTGCAGATAGAACATATGGTCCCCTTGTCGAAAAGTTCATGTCTCTTATCTGCAACTTTTCCGTAATGACGCAGCAGATGACAGATATAGGTCAGTCTCCTTCAGTCACCATTCCTGGAATCCGGTTTTTCTTGATGCAAACCCTATTAAATCAGCCCATATTGCTCTTTATTGGAGTCAACAAGTTGGTTAAGGAGAGAATTAAGTCATCATATGTGCTAATGTGCTATTTTTTATTTATGAATGCGCTTAACAAATCCAGTACCTACATTGATATTTTATCATTCATGTATTAACATTTATGTCATAGGATACGCTAAGTAATGCATTGATTAGAGGCCTTACCGCCTTAGGGCATGGGCAAGTAGCCTGAATTATGAGTACAGTTCAGATATGGGTGTTTTTTAAAAACACAAATGATTCAAAGCCTTTATTTTCTGCTTATATACATAGACATTTTGTGATCCAGGATATGATGCTCAGAAGTTACCTCTTCAGAACTTGAGCAAGTGGACAATTTTGAAGGTATATTGAAGTTTTCTCATATACATTATACTTTTTTTTTTTGTAAAGTCTTTTACAGATAGACCTTTATTTTAGCTTAGAAATTAATTAGATTCAGCTTCTGTTGACGCCTATGTCATAGTTGCCATGTTTGGCAATTTTCATGGGGACGGAGAAACATATTTGTTATTGTCTTGCATAATACTCTGATACTACCATCTATTCACTGATTTCCATGAGTGATAAATTATTAATCTAAAACAAGTAATCTTGCGTAGTATATCTTCTTAAACATTATCTCGTGCTCCATTTGACACTGAATATATCTTCTTGAGCTTATGTATTGCGTAGGCATATGATGTACTCGCGCTTATAGCTGAGGTCATGGGCGAATCTAACAGAAAACTGCTGGAAGAATTAAGTGGGTGAGTTATATTTGCTAACTTGTGCACTTTCTATTGCACTGAAAAATCGAACAGTTGACCTGGTAATTGATACGGCATAGTGTATATCAGTCCATAGTTCCATACCTCTGAATCAATTTCCAAGTGTTTGCTGTCTTTTCATTTTCTTTTTCTCATTACTAACAATTTTTTTCCTTGCAGGGAATTTTATACAATCATTCCCCATGTTTTTGGTGATAAAAGCATGCGTAAGTTATTTTGGTTGATTGACCTCAAAGCAAATTTGTCCTCGTTGTCCAGTAGTTCCTTGCCAGTTGCCCCTAATTTTAAAATTTCAAAGAATTGCAAGGGATTATCTAGTATACTAAATTCTTGACATTCTACTTATACATTTGAATAATAGTACACACTATATAGCTGATTTCACAAAATGTTACTTAGTAAGCAAAAACATTGTAAATGTTGCTACATTCGTTGTGATACACACATGTATCTGTACGTTGGCTGAACGGTTCTTTTGTTGGCCTAGATCCTAAGCATTCGCTTCAAGCAATGCACTTGAAGTTATTGTGCCTTGCATATTAGAAACTTCCTACTTTATACTTTCACTGCTCTACAACTTCCAACTCAATTTATATTATGTTAATTTCCAGGTCAATTTATTATTGACACGCGTGAAAAATTGAGAAGCAAATTGGAAATGGTAAGTTTTAGATTTTAATTTGTGACTATTGTTTTTTTGTACCTAGAATGTGTATTTTTCCTCTATATTTGACTACACAAATTGTTGTGTAAGACCTTATCTTATAGTATACAAGACTAGCCTATTAATAATAGGACCAATAAAATTACTTAATAAACAAATAAAATAACATTCTATTTTATTTTAACAACCTAATATTTTAAATATTTAGCATGCATGAATATGTTGGTATTCATTGTAAGATATTGAGTTATCAAAATAAAATCACGATTTTAATATGTTAAAGAGTTGAGTATATTTTTTTCTTCTTTTTGGGCTCATCCTATAGGAGACTTGTTGACTTAACTATGCATTTGTATCTTCTTGTTTTCTGTTGGGGGTATTGTGGGGTAGACGGGTAGTAAGGCAAATGGGATTTTGAGGGGAATCAAAGATCTAAGAAACCCGAGAAGAGATTGAGAACATTATGTGTCAACATCATGTTTTTTTCCCTATTTTATTCCTTTCTTTCACTTTCTCTTTTTGCTTTGTTTACTCTTTTCTTTCCTCTTCTATGTACTTCAAGTCTTCAAACTTGTTGTACCACCTCATATTTTGAGACTTAAGGCTTTCTTGTTGTTTGCAAATTATCTGTTATGTAGTTCTATTAGTTTAGTAGACGATAGTCATGACACTGCTTTTTGTTGATTACCTAGGTTGAATCACTAGGTGAGATCGAGAATGCATCGAAATTGTTAAACAGGTGTGCAGGACAAGAGGTTAGTTGTCGGTGATTATTGCTATATTTTTCTAAAACCCGAGAATTTCTCTCATTTGGTTAATCTAGCAGCCAAGCAGTTTCAATTTTCTTGATATCTTGCTTAAGGTTGTCCCTCTCGTGCGGACACACAAGAGTTACTCTTTTGTTTTTTATGTGTGTAGGTAGATGTTATGCATGCCCAATATAAGTTACTTCATTGTGCATTGGCCCCAGTTGGAGCTACATCAAGGGAATATGAAATGGTACGTATATTTTGCTTGCTGTCGTGAATGAGTGATAAAAACTTGAAACTATTGATTGGCTGACCTTCTTATGACAGATTGAAAATTATATGAAGAATACAGCATCACAGACGCAGGCAGAAATTGTTCAGATATTTAGAGTCTCAAAGGAGGGAGAGAATGAGCGTCTCAATAAGGTATCATGGACTTGAGCATTTGGTAATTCTTTGAATTAGTATCTTTGTTTAGGGAATTTTGAAGAGCTATTCTTAACTTTAATCAAACAGTTCGTTTGAGACTCGTGCATAGAAATTGTGAAACCTACAGTTGACGAGGGTTAATTACTTAATTAAATTTTTTAATTGGAAATGGAGAGGTGTCACCGAAAGTATTTTATCAGACTGTTATTTGAGAATTTGTATTTTAATCAATCTCACATGCTCACACTTTTCTGGCAGTATGCTCTTGTAAAGAATAGAATGATGTTGTGGCATGGTTCTCGACTAACAAATTGGTTGGGCATATTATCTCAAGGTAAGAATAAAAGATTCCAAATGTGCAAGCTATCACTTTTTTTGTCGACCTCAGAACTTATGGTTCCGTATTGACATCCCATATACAGGGTTGCGCATAGCTCCAAAAGAAGTACCCTTGACAGGCGCTGCCTATGGTAGAGGTCTCTATTTTGCTGACATGTTTGCCAAGAGTGCAATGTACTGCTA
>JAOWBH010153629.1:0-14183 GCA_028566215.1 Silene coronaria | reverse complement strand
GTTAATAACTCTCGGCTACGAGTTTAGAAAATAATAAATTTTTTGTCAAATTGATTGTCTTGAAGAGATCTTTAATTTGAAAAATTTCATCAATGTCTGAACTCGTAATCGGGAAATATGGTTAGTCAAAGTTTATTCGTCAAAAAAACTTTGACCAACCATAACTCCTATCAACGAGTTCAGAAAGCGGGGAATTGTTTTTCAAATTCAAGGCTTTACGAGATAATTGGTTTGGAAAAAAGTAAAAAAATAACGATATTACTGATTGTTTTGAATTCACTTTTAGAATAAAAAACCCAAAGATTAGTTTACGATATTTTTGAATTTTAGATCGGAACCATTGGTAACATATTTTTATTTCGGGGAGTAAAATAGCATCACATACACTAATTAGTTTAAGACCCAATAACTTAGTGCAAGCATATGAAACTTCCAAATGCCAAATTGTGAAGATACTACATTTAATTTCATAAACTTCTAAGGAAAATGAATCCTAGTTGGGTTGATTTTTACATGATTTAGGGGACACTGTATCTCTAAATTCTAGAGTCTAGAGTCTAGACCACTTAACTTGAAGAGCAAACCATAGAAATTCAACCATTGACTTCTACTATATACAAACAAAGTACTAAGACTTGTCAAAACTCAAAAAGGTTTGTTAATAATCTCTCTACTTAAGCATTATCAAACATGCAAATTTGCCTAATCCTTAGAATACACTCATAATTACTAGTATTAGTATATACATAGACTCCTTATACACTAATTCTATGCCTAAAACATTTTCATAGTAAAGAGATCCTAAAACCATTTTATGTAAAAACCCAAATCATACAATTATTTTTAGGCAATTAATATGGCAAAATTAGAACATGCACATTCTTCTTCATTATACACATCAAAGAAGCCAAATTTAACATATATCCACAAATTTCTGTTTTTTGCATTAGGTTTGTCCCTTGGCCTAACTATTGGCTTCTTTGATCTCCAAAGCTTTCCTCTTTCCATAACTTCAGTCTCTATGACCACTCTCTCCCGGCCCCACCTAGCCGTTTCCGTCGAGCCGCCCGCCAGTCCACCTTCGGCCCCGCCACAAGCACAAGCACAAGCACAACCATCATTGTCATCAACTAATAATAATGAAAAAAGGTCAAGCATTATTTCAATAAAGGAATTGGGAGATAATAGTCTAGTCCATAACATGAGTGATAAGGAGTTGCATTGGAGGGCATCAATGGTCCCTCAAATAGAGGGTTATCCTTTCAATTATGTGCCTAAAGTGGCTTTCATGTTCTTAACAAAGGGTCCATTGCCTTTAGGTCCATTATGGGAACTTTTTTTTAAGGGACACCAAGGTTTTTACTCCATCTATCTTCATACTCACCCTTCTTATAACGAGTCCTACAATAAAAACTCGGTGTTTTATGGAAGACGCATACCAAGCAAGGTTAGTCCATTCTCTTGTGTCTTATGTAAAACTTGGTAAAAAAAACCTCTTCAATAACCAATATAACAAATCACTTTCGGTGGTAAATAAAGTTACGGAGTACTAATTATTCCGTATTAAGTAAATATGATCACGGTCAATGGTAAATGATGACCGAATAACAATATTAAAATTAAGCATTAACTAAGATCGATCAAGGGCGGAGACAAGATTCTGAGGTTAAAGGGTAACAAATAAAAAAAAAAAAGCTATTATGTCGGCATCTCAAATCTCAATCGAGATGAAATGACCATTTCTAGCCCATATAGGCGAGTCCACAAGTGATTAAATGGCAAAATGATGATTATGATATAAAAATCCAAATTAAAACTCACAATTGAAAATCAATAATTGAATAAAATTTACTTAATCGCTCGTTATTTTTTTCTTTTTTTTTTAAAATAGTTAATAGCGGTCTTAGTATTTCTTCGAATTTCATCAACGCTTTCAATTTTCGTATTTTTGTTATAAACTTTTGTATTATATTTCACCAACTAATTTTCCTTTTGTAAGGAATATCTTTACTAGTCTTGATCCCATGCATTCGCACGGTATTTTAGGCTGTCTTGTATATTAGAACTAACATTATTTAAATGCATTTTAAATTTATGGATATTTTATGGTGTACCCTCGAGTTTTTCGGTTTTCTACGGTGTACCCCTACCATTTTGAAATTCTATGGTGTACCTCTGAACTCTGCCTAATAGTCTATACCATGACCTTATTTATTGTCTTTGATGTGTAAGTTTCTTAATTGACCTATTAAATCGGTTATTTAACATTCCAATTACTCGATAACCTACTCATTTACTTATTAATTCGCCGGATTACCTATTAACCTACCACATAGTATATGAATCTAAATGAATATTCATCAAATCTCCATTATTATATCATGAATCATAACTAAGGTTCTTAATAGTAGTTTTTGCTTATTAAAAGTGATTTGTGATACTTTTCACGTAGGATGGTGATATAACATTTACGAGTTAGAATAAAGATCAAAATACGGTTGTTTGATGTGATAAAGTTAATGGAGAGTTAGAGAAAGTCATGATAGAGAAATAAGTAAGAAGTTTAGGGGTACACCATAGAATATCAAAATTGTAATGGTACACCGTAAAAACAAAAAACTCGAGGGTACACGGTAGAATATCCCTTAAATTTTATTTATAAAATATACCATTATTAATTTGTAATATTAAGGGTTTGAACAAAGAACTTTGACATTTTTAACCCGAACAAAATTGAAACGTGTAATTAAAATTGTTTTCGTCAAATATTCCCTCCTATTCACTCATTTCTTCCTCTTCCCTTTTACACAAAAAAATAAGGAAATGATTTTGGACCACACAAAACACTCTACCCCACATACGATTGAATTTGAACCACAAAACACTTTTCAAAAAAGGAAAGAGGAAAAAAAACCGACTACCACAAAAAAGGAAAGAGGGAGGAAATGAATGAATAGGAGGGAGTAAGTTATTTATAGAAAAATAAAATAAGTTATTTATTAATTGAACTGGGATAACTTGTGATTATTTTAAGCTTAAAGTCTCTAATGAAGTGTATATATATATAGCTATTTTTTGAATTTCTTGCTACAATATTACGGATTAACAAATATAAGGAAAAAAATGAAACGCACACACGACTTTAATAAGATGAGGAAAATTTACATGATTTGTAAATATAATATTTAAAATATTTAAGATACATATATTGAAAAAATGAAGTGATAATGAATAAAATATGTTAGGCCAACTATGTAGTGTCTCATAAGATGGTGTGACACATAAGATAATATATTAGGCCCAATATATGTCATGAATGATCTCCTAAAGTTAGGCCCAATTTCTAGCTAAGAGTAGAGCTGACAAAAGTTGACCCGACTCGCCCGAAACCCGACCTAATACAACCCGAAAAATGGGTGACCCGAAACCAAACCGACCCGACTCTCTAACCGATAACATCCTTATTTTTTTTTTCAACCTGGACCCGACCTGAACCGACCCAACCCGACCCGTGACCCGATATTGACTCAACCCGATAATGAATTAGCTTAATAATAGTCTAAATAATAAGACAAAATTGACATTAATCTTAATTATTTTTACTAAAAACTACAATTAACACACTTCCACGTTGTTTAAGCATAAAATTACCCGTCTAAAACTAAATACATGAGAGAAAATATATCCCGATACCCTGACCCGATGCGGATCCGCTAACGACCCAACCCGACTTGTCACCCGCTGATGACCCGACCTGAATATGACCCGACCCGTCACTGACTCGGCAAAACCCGGACCCGCTTTGACCCGACCCGTAACCGACCCGAGTGACCCGATAGCCACCTCTAGCTAAGAGTGCTTTGACGGGAATTTTTTTAGTTTTATTATTCTTTTAGTAGGAGATTATTATTCAAGAGGATTATTTAATAAGTTACTCTGTTAGTTTGAAGTCGTTTTAAGTGAGTTGGGATTTTCTCCATTTCCTAAAATAAATACAAAAACAAATTTATATTGTTATTCTCATCCCATGTTATTTTCACTTTGTTTTTCGTGATGAAAATTGAACCGTTAAATTGTTGCGAAATGTAATTTTCACTGTTGAGGGGAAATGGACTCTCCAGATCCTAAACAATTTCGGTGTTTTTTTAGAACTTTCGTATAAAATTATATGATTTTCAAAACGATACCGTATTCTTTTTAGAAAGATTGTATCTTATTTATATACTACTTCCTCCGTTTTTTTAGCTATATTGACATTCTTACATTTTAATACACTCATTTCTCTTTTCAATCCACCTTGTACTAAAAGAATAAGAATTCTAAAAAAAATTTCCTCCAAAATGAAATTCACTAAATTAGGAAACAAATGAGATTTCCTTACATTAGCTATTATATTTCGCATTAAAGTAAAATCATTTAATAAAACTATAATACTTTCATTAAACTCTAAATTATAAATTTTTATTTGAAATAAGATTAAAATTGTGAAATGTTTTGTCATTTCTATTATTACTTATTACAAAATGGCTCGACACATACTCCGTATTAGATAAATACACAAAGTGATACTTCGTATTATTAGTTTCGTTAAAAAAAAATAGAAAATTTTGAGAAAATTTATCAAATGAAATCATTAGTTTTGTGATGAAAAAATATTTTCATTAAAATCCACATTTCATAACTTTGCTCAATTCTATTGATTAGTATAACGTTAATTTTTTTTTTTCACAAATTAAAATACGATGACTGAAATATAAAAACTAATAAGATATTGTTGTGAAATAAAGAGATGAAAGAATGGTAGAGAGAGACAGAACCATCTCTTATTACTTTATAAGGGGTATATATACAAATACAATGGGGGTGTAGTTTCCATAACATAATACACTCTAGAATATTATAAGATACACTAATTCTTGTTTCAGACCAAGGTATCCATCTTATTAATAAGACGGATACCATATTCTCTCACAAAATACCCATTTAGGGTGAGTGGAGAAGCACATGGGGGGTCCCACCTTTGTCCCCTCTACCCATTTCCGCTCACAAACGATCCGTCTTAAAATCTGACCCGTCTTAAGCAAGACTTACTCCTTGTGTTTTCCCCCCTCTCGTAATGGAGCGGATTTAATTTTAGTTCTTATAAGTTAAGTTTAGTTACATTTAAAATGATTCAGTTCAGTTCAATTTTGCATTAATAATAAGTTTAGTTTCGTTTTGATTCATTCAGTTCAGTTCATTTCAACCAGTTTTAGTCCAAAAAAATTAGTTTTCCTTACATAGTAGAGTCACTAGAGTGTACAAGTAAAATATGTGTTCTATCTCTCCATTGTTTGGTCCAAACTAGAGGTGGATATAAATGGAGGCACATTTCGGTCTAGCGTGGCCCGTACCCTTGTTTTGAATTTTGGCTAGCCGAGCATGTCCCTTATCAATTGCATTAGGCCCCGGCTTTAATTTTAAGGGCTTGACCACTGAAAATGAAAAGAAAAGTAAAAAAAAAAAAAAAAAAAAGTCAGGTCCATTTCACTATCACCATGTGTACCTAAGCTAAACCCCAAGGTAGCCCCAGTGCCCCACACCTCCGCCCGACTTGCGTTCGTCGTGTGGGTCACTCTCGGGCTACGGCTGACCAGACCTATTGTACAGCTCTAGTCCAAGCAATTGGGTATCGGTTTGAGCATGAGCTAGAGTTAGAAGTGGAGTTTTCCTGGGAGCCTGCAAAATTGACATTTTTTCTTTGCTTGAATTCAAAGCAAGTCGCGTTGTTATTATATTATTTTCATTTTTCACTTTCTAAAACCTAACTAAAATAATTTTTTGAAAAATCGAATATAATTATACTCCGTCTCAGTCATTTGTTAGAGCAATTTGGTCTACTTTTCAACTAATAATCAACCTCTTCCTATTTTCATAGGCTTTGTGCCAAAAGTTCAAAAATATTGGCAAAACTACCAGAATGAGAGGAGTAAAAGCATTGTTGTCAGAATTCTTATTCGATTCTACGATTTTACGATCTAAAAATGTTTGACCGATCCTAGATCTTACGATTTTATCATGGTTGTAGAATCTTAGGATCCTATAAATCTGGAAATTTCTAAAGGTAGGATCATAATACGATCCTACGATCATACGATCCGATTTCATTGTTAAAAAACTAATATGTATTTTTATATAATGACATCGTAAAACTCAAATTTCGTGTAAGTTGTAGAAACATGTTCATACAATGATATTAAACTCATTAATTATCAATATTTTACAAAAAGTTATTAATAAATAAGTATTTCGACCTTCAATTATATGTTTTTACTAAATAAAAAACTATATTTAGTGAGTTTTTAGAATCTTACGATTCTACGATCTGATTCTACCGACTCGATCCTACCCATCCCATCGATCTAAAGTAAAATCTCGATCCTGATAACATTGGTCATACTAGTGTCTTTTTACCCATTTGCTAAATCTTAGTCAAGGGTGTGCGATTTTGACCATTTGTTCACCCCAATGATGTGATAATTTCTTAGTTGTCGTGTATTCTTAGGTGACCTTCGAGCCATGCAACTACTCCCATTTTTGCCTTCTCATGCTCTTAAAAATGCCACAAAAAGGAAAACTCGTACATCAAAGAAAAACGAGTTCAAATAATTCAAATTTAAATAAAAAACCAAACAAAAATAAAAATAAAAACAAATCAAAAACTTGTTTGCCAAATATTTTGTTGTAATCTAGCTTAGTGCAAAAGGAGACTTCTTGGCTTTTCTAGAGTACCCTTATTACATATGGAGTCGCTCTCGAGTCGCTATGGCGAGGATTTTATGATTGTTGATCTCCACCTCATAACCTTTGCTAGACAAATTGTGCTATCAAATGCCAAATCAAAGTTGTCAAAGAGGAACAACCAAGCAAACTAACTTAAAACAAGTCAATAAGAACTCACAAATGAAAGTTCTTCCTTATATTTTAGATGGTTTCACTCCTTGTTAGTTTTTCGGCAAAGAGGGATGACCCTTACTCTCATCTAGGAGGGGAGGGGAATGCAACACAAACCTACATTGTCTTCTAACCTCACGGGGTCTCTCATTCCATTTCCATTTTATCGCCCTTGACGACGTATTTAGAAAATGTGGACGAAATAATTACTAGTTTGACACCATTCAGAGGTGATTCGGTTACATACTCCTAGACCTAATAATCTATAGAATTAGTGACTACATTTAAATATACACACTTAGATTAGTTCTCTCTTGGTTGATTCCACTACTTTGATGAGGAAAGTAACTATTCTTTTGTAGATGCATCATATTCCATGTTTTTGTTCTTAATTACTAGGTTACATCGAATTTTAGCAAGACTTATCTTGCTTTGCAATAAGGTATCTTACCTAATAAATAATTTGTTGTGAGTTGAAGGAGCGGATCAAGGCCCGCTAATTGCCTTGTATCGGATATGCAATTAAGAGAAGTTTAAATAAAAGTTGTTGTCCTGTTCACCTCTTTACTAGAGGACAAGAAAAGGTTTAGTTTGGGGATATTTGATGTGATTCCAATTTATGCATTTTATACCCCTAACTAGCCTTGTTTTGCATGTTATTTGTGCTTATTAGGGTCATTTTACTAGTCTCTAGCTTCTTATTTCGGTTTCTATGATATTTTATGGCATTAATAGGAAACAAGCCAAAAGGAGAGAAAAACGCATGTATTGGAGACTAATAGAAGCTAAATTGATATTAGCAATGACCAAGCATGCAAACGGGAACGAGACCGACAACCATTGACTAATAAAGGAGGACAAAGAAGAAGAGAAGAGGAAGAACATGGCTGGAAAAGGTCCCGTCTGAGACAAACCTTGTCTCGCCCGAGCCAGAGCACTCAAAGACATCGAGTCTCGCCCGAGACAACCCTGTCTCACTAGAGACGGCCTGACCCGTCCGAGCTGCCCTTGATCCTGCCCGAATTCCACCTCAGTTCCGCCGCTAACTCTAATCCTTTCCTTTACCTAGTTTAACCTAATCCTATTACTATAAATACCCTATTATGTAATAGAATTAGGGATCGATCAATCTAGACACCATCTAATATTATTATCCTGCTTAATTAGATCTCATTTAGTTCCTTAATACTTGATTATTAGGTTAATTACTTCTTAATAATTCTTAGACCTAACTCGTAATTGAAGACTTATTTGGGTTTTGTAGACACCTCGTTCTGCACCTCCCGCAAACCACCCAGTGATAATTAGGCCGCATGTTTGATATCTTGCATGATTTTATGACATATAATAAAGTCATTGTCAAGTGGTAGCTCAAACAATTGTATCCACTCCTTGGTCGTCATCTACGCTCCAATACAGTCGTGTTGACAGTAATTAGATTCCGTTTGGAGTCCGGGTCAAAAACGGTCTTCATTTTCTGATGTCGTTTCAATCCATTTCGGAAACTTCTAGAATGTCCACCGCCAAATAATAGTTTAATATATAATATTTAGCCAAAATATCTCACCTTCCGGAGTATGGAAGCCGTTGTCTTCCTATTTCCATAATCCAACCATAAAGATCTTGCGTGCTGAACAGGATACCATTGGGGAGATAACGCAGCAGTGCTGCGCCTCCTAGAAGAGCCGCAGCACTGGTTGCGCCTTCTTTTGGGGTTGTTTTCAGCAGGTTTCAGCCTTCCAAAACCCTAACTCGTAATTAGTATAAATAGAGGTCGTTACACCTCGTACTCTACACGCGAGTGTCCGCCCTTTCTCTTCTCCCTCTTTGCATTCTAGACTTTCGCTCTTTCTTTTTTAGTCAACGTGCATGATCTACACGACCACTTTAGCTCAAATCCTTTCGAGTAGCGTCATGATTTTTGCATAGACCGACCAATTTGACCCCTACACACCGACTAAGTCATTAACTAATCTTTCTTTGCTAAACAAAGACATTCTCATATTTATATAAATTCGAGTTACCACTAAAAGACGGTTTTAGTTAAATCTCGTACCATTAACATGTAAGTTTGAGGGTGTAAATCCTAATTCTCGTAACTTGTAATTTTATTCAATGTATTTATTGCTATTTACATCACATGGATGCCAAATAAACTCCTTTTAATATTTAAAAACCGTTTAAAAATCAGTCTTTTACGAAATCAGCAGAGATACTGGCTGGAGAAGAAACGCACCAAAGGATGCGCCTTCTGGAAGAAACACAACATTGGATGCGCCTCTTCCAGAGGCTATCTAGACTCTGGTTCCATTCTTCTTCTTCCTCGATGTTTTATGGGTTCGCGTTTTTTTTATTCCTTTTAATTTCTTTCGTTTATTCCCTTCATTCTCATTTCTAAACCTTATTTCTTTAATTCTTTTAGACCCAAATCGTCAATAATTCAATATTGTTCGGTTTTTGTCAATAAATCAATTCCGGGTTCGAGGAGTTCAATTTTCAATATCGAATTCTTTCAACTCGATTGTTGTATAGTTTCTGTAAATTTTAACCTAAATTCTTTGCTTTAATTCGTTTTCTATCAATTTCAATCTGTAATTCGTACAATTTGTGCAATTCGTCAATTTACGTCCTTTAAATTCGTTTTGTATCATTTACAATTCGTATTCATGCTCATTATATGTATTTTTTTTTTTTTGGTGAAATGTGAATATATATTAATAACCACTTAAAAAGTCATACAAGCAAAGAGCTAAACCAACTCCTCCTTGTCCCTGATTACACTTTAATACAATCCGACTATCAAAAAAACTTTGAATGACACAGATTACCCTTCCGTTTTGCCTCTACTTCAACTCTAATCTGCTGTACTGTAAACCATGGGGATGGTAAGATACCTTCCATTCTACACATATTCTGAGCCTTCCAAATATGATAGAATAGCCTAGTGATAGCAGCAAATAAAACATGTTTCTTCAATAAGGAAGTACATCTCCATCTTATACACCACGCCACTACTCCAGATACAGGAATAGTAATCCCTAACCATTGTTGTAAAAGTTGTCAGCATCTGCAACTATAAGGGCAATTATAAAGTAAATGATCATGATTCTCCATCTGCATTAGACACAGTTCACACAATCCATTAGATTGCATTCCAAAGGCCAACATCCTATCCTTAGTTAGGAGCCTCCCCTGCACAGCTAACCACCCATTGAAAGAATGTTTAGGGATGCTAGTTCTATTCCAGATCAGAGGATGCCAAGGAACCTTAGGCTTTTCCCCTTGTAACCAACTATAGCCACTTGCAATAGAATAATTACAATTGCACCAATGCCCATTTCTGTACTTAGGTTTCAAGACCTCCTTTGCTTGGCAGATTTTCCTCCAAGTCCAACTAGTATTGTCAGTAGGCATGTAACTCCACCATTCTCTCCCTTTAATGTACACATGATTAACCCATCTGATCCAGAGGTGGTCAGCTTTGGCAGCTAACCACTAAACATACTTCCCTATCATGGTAATATTCCAATTCCTGCAATTCACAACACCCAAGCCCCCACATTTTTTCTCTCTCTGCAAATATGTTCCTAAGCAACAGATGGAGACCTCAAGTACTGGTCAGACCCTGACCATAAATAATTTCTACAAATTGCTTCAATCCTATCAATGACAGCCAATGGAATAATAAAGATCCTGGTCCAGAATGTATGGAGCTGGGTGACCACTGCTTTGATAAATACAAGTCTCCCAGTAAAACTCAACTTCCTAGCACCCCAACTCCTAATTCTTTCATCCACTTTCTCCACTAATCTGGTACAATACCCAGTAGTCATCCTCTTGTGAGATATAGGTATACCCAAGTATCTAAAAGGGAATTCTCCAATTTTAAAACCAGAAATGTTTATCACATAATCAATGTCTCTTTGGTTCATCCCATTAAAATAAATGTCTAACTTGTCACAATTCATCTCTAATCCAGAGGCAGTAGAGAAAGTTGCAAAAGCTCTCAGGATCACTACTATAAAATGCATATCCGCCTTGCAAAACATCATTAAGTCATCTGCAAAGCACAAGTGGCTCAACTTCAAGGCTCTACACAAAGGATGGTAATGGAACCCCATACCAGTAATCACAGCATGTAGAACTCTACTCAAGTACTCCATACACATAGTGAAGATGAGAGGGAACATAGGATCCCCATGTCTGATCCCCTTCTTCCCTTGAAATTACCCAAAGTTATTCCCATTAAGAGATAAAGAAAACCATGGTATGGAGATACAAATCATGATCCACTTCACCACCTTATCTGGGAACCCTAGCCCAATCAGCATTTGTTCAATGAAACTCCATTCAATGGGGTCATATGCTTTTTTTAGATCCACTTTCATTATACATCTCGGGGAGCAAGCCTTCCTCTTGTATAAATGTACCATGTCATGACAAATCAAAATATTATCAGCAATATCCCTTCCCTTTATAAATGCACTTTGAGTATCACTAATAAGCTGAAGGAGAACAGAAGCCGGACTATTATAAATAACTTTAGATATAGCCTTGTAGACCGCATTACAACAAGCAATGGGTCTAAAATCAACTACAGAAGTAGGACGACTCTTCTTAGGGATTAAAGTCAAAGTAGTAGAATTAACTTGTGTGAGCATCTTCCCAGACTGAAAGAACTCTTGAATAGAAGCTACCACATCAGTACCCACAATGTCAAATGCATCCTTAAAAAATTGAGATGTAAACCCATCTGGTTTAGGGGCCTTGTTAGGAGAAATGGATAAAAGAGCCTCCTTAATTTTTTCCACATAAACTTTTTTACTAAGCTCATAGCACTGATCAGCATTAAGAACATTTCCTTGTTTTATAGTAGGCATATAAACTTGAGTTACACTTTTGTTTGACCCCAGAAGTTGTTTGTAGTAGTTAATGAATGCAGTTTTAATTTCCTGCTCATTAGTACACATAATCCCATCCATGTCTTGGATACTCATAATTCTGTTCTGGATGCGTCTTTCCTTGATAGCACTATGAAAAAATTTTGAATTCTCATCACCCTCTATTAACCATTGTGCTTTAGCTTTTTGAGCAAGAAAGTTATCTTTGGCATTAGCCAAACTTTTGTAAGACTCTGCAGCTTCTTTAACATCATATTGAAGTATAATATTAGTTGGATCAGCTTGTAGTTTCATTTGAACATTCAGAAGAAAAGGTTTAGCTACAGATGCAGAGGTCTCAACATTAGCAAAAGCAGTTCCATTGAGAATCTCCAATGGCTGTTTAAGAGCATTAAGCTTTTTGACCACTTGAAACATTTTGAAACCACTTATATGGCTTCTCCAAACCTCTTTCACAGTATCTTTAAAGCTAGGATCATCACCCAACATGTTAAAATATTTGAAAGGCCCCATCTTCCTCTCAATACATTGACTAAAAGTGATAGTACAAGGACAGTGGTCAAAAAGACCATCAGGATGAAACACAGTACTAGTATCTGGGAAGGCAACCAACCACTCATCATTTTCCATAGCTCTATCAATTCGACTAACATCAGATCCCCAGGTTCATGTTTATTAGTCCAAGTGAAAAAAGCACCTTGAGCAGGTAAGTCCAGAACCCCACACTCCTCAACACAATCCTGGAATCCTCTCATCTCAGCCATTGAGACTTCAGAACCAATTCTCTCACACATAGCTAAAATTGTTGAAGTCACCCATAACAAACCAAGGTTCCAACGCAATGTTAGCCATATCTTTCAGAGACTGCCACAAAGGAGTCCTATCAGCCACCCTATTAAAACCATATACAACAGATAACCACCACTTATCACCAGTAGGTAAAAAAGCAAATTTTGTATATATAACTTGAGCCTCAATACACAAAACATCAAGCTTATATATAATTCCCCAGATCCCAGAGAATCCAAATTCTACCCCCTTTATGAGCACTATTGTTATTCACCATTCCCCAATGATTGCCAATACCAGAATGAACTTTATTAATGGAGCAAGTTCTAACTCTAGTTTCTACTATTCCAAAACCACCTATATTATTAGTGTGCAAAACCCACGTAATGTTTTTTTCCTTATTTACACTATTTATTCCTCGAACATTCCAAAAACCTAAGCTACCCATGATCACTATAAGAGGTACTACCCAACATCTCCTCCTCTAGTGCTCTCCTAGAGTGAACAGAGTGCTCCAAAAGTCCCATAAAGGTTCTTTGTCCACAACCACTAGTCATTCTACCTTGTCTTGTCAGTTTAGTTATGATCCTTGCAGGGGAAAAATACTTGAAACTAGCAGGCAACGGAGTAATCAAATTGTTAGAAACATTAAATCCCCCATTTGGAGAAGGCCTTAGTTGTGTACCAACTAACTTCACATGCACAAGGTCATTCGTCAGTGGAACAGTTACAATAGGTTCAGAAACATTAGCTTTTGCAGTCTGAGCGTTAGGAACCCGAACTTGTCTAGGGACCTGAGGACTAGCTTGTTGCTTCTTTCTACAATCTCTAGTAATATGTCCCAAACCATTAAATTTAGTACACTTGATAGGTTTCCATTCATAATGTACAATTTATCTATGCATCACATCTAGTTCATCAGTGAAAGTGATCACATATAGAAACTCTTCCCCAACCGTAACCTCTACCATAACTTTGGCATACCCCAAGAAGGTTTTAAGGATTGTGTTGCTATCATATCTCACAGTTGGACCAACCAGTCTAGCAATTTTCAACAAAGCAGCACGCCAGAATTTAAGAGGCAAACCATAGAATCGAAAATAGATAGGAACCATATCTACAGCTTCTTTAACCAACTTAGCATCAGGGGACCATTCCATAACCACAACTAGTTTATCGTCAAAAAACACAGGACCATCTTGTAAAGCATGTAATTTCATTTCTTCAGTTTTGAATCGAACAACAAACACTCCATTAGAATTGAAAGAGATTTTATCATACCAAACCCGTTTAACAAATCCCTCAACAACTTTGAACGGCGGGTTAGCTCCCATAACATAGCAGTACACATCAGTGAACCAATATTTCAACTCAGAATCAACATCATAATTAGTAAGTTGAAAAGAACTTACTCACGTCGATGCAGAGTTTGAACGAGATGAACCACCACTACGGGACACTTTCACCCACTCACCATCAGAAACTTGTTCTTCTTCACTAATCGATTCCATGAGATTGTTCATATTATATGGTCGGACCACAAGTTCATGTTCCAGGGAG